>MU160504.1:54386-80004 GCA_015888305.1 Antheraea pernyi | reverse complement strand
CGCTTTCTTTAAGGTTTCATCGTGGGTGTGAAGTACACTCATGTTTTTTTTTTAAATGTATTAATTCAGAACTTCCTCAAATATTAATCAATTCGAAATTATTCTTTTTTAATATAGAGGTATATTCAAGGGGGGTCTTTTAATTTCATTAGCATTGGATTTAGAAAAAACAGCAGGGAATTCCCTAAAATCGAATAGAATTCCTACACTGCTAATGACATGTTTGAGATATCGGTAGGTTTGTGACAATCATAAGACTGGGTATAAAACTAATTATCATCAAGGATATTATGGTGTATTCTTATAGTATTTTTTAAGTCAGTTTTATTTATATAATTTAATAATTTTTATACAATATCTATATTACTATAATCTAACTATTTATAACAATATATGATTAAAAAATTAGTGCGAATTCGTCATTATTTGTATAATTTCAAATAATATTATCGATAAATAATTTAACGAGTACATCACTAGTAATAGACAAATATGGCACGTACCTGTGGAACGAGATAGCGACCAGGTGTTTTTTAAAATTAATCTTTCTAATTCAGAATTTATATACATTTTGTGACTCAAATATAAAATAGTAAAAAGAAAATTACCAAGTTAATAGTTTTTGGGAATTTTTGGCGGGATTTTAGACCCTCTCGCAGTGATTTTTATATTCAACTCACATTTATGTAATATTGGTAATATCTTATTGCAAATTAGTGCAATAGGTTAGAGAGCTTAGTGACAATAACGTGGAATATTTATACTATGATGTTACATAATTTCTAATAAGATTGCCGCCATTTTGTTGGAACATTGGAAGCCAATGACTATGTAATATAAAATAATTAGCAACTTAATAATGAAAATAATAACGCTGACTTATTGACAAACTAAGAAAAGAAGGAAAAAGTTCTAATAGCTTTTTTTTGTTGTTTTTGCTATCTGTGAGTTCTATAATGAGTTTATTGATTGTAATAAATAATAACTGTATTTAATGAAGTCCTTATTAAGTAATTTAATTATAATATGTAGGTACCTAGTTTACATCCTTCCTTGAGTTTTATATTAATTAATCTGCAAGATATATTGAAAGTCAGTTAAGTGAAGCTGTTAAGACCTTGCTAGGTCAATAGCGTAGTCAGTTCGAAAAAAAAAAGTTTCACCGGACTAGTTCAAATCTGACCAGTAGTTTCTGAGATTAGTGTGATCAACCAACCAAACAAACCCTCCATTTTTTTTTTCTCGAACTGACTATGCTATTGACCCGGCAGGGTCTTCACAGCTTCACCGGACTACAATCACAAACCCTCCAGCTTTATAATATTAGTATAGATAAGTCAGTAGGTTTTTTTATATTTAATTAATTTTTTTTTAAATATATACAGTGAATTAATCATAGTTTTAAATATAACTAAAGTTGCAATAAACTTTCAACAGAATTCAAGGGTAACCGAAACTCAAGCTCCAGTATCTCGGAGTCGTGGCATTCAATGGTATATCTAGTTACAAATCTAGGCGCGGAGCGAGCTATGCGCGCGGCCAAGGCGAAAGTCTCTCTGCACCTACTTACTAGGTTTATAGGCAGGATGCTGTCTTTATTAACTCTTTACTGAAGTAGGCAATCAATCTTTCATATTATAAGTCCCACGGTCGCTATCCGATTATTATTGGGATTTTGTTCGTCGATAAACTTTGACTTAATCTTATATTTTACTTTTATTTTTGGTACATAGTTCTATAATTATATGAATAACTAGCCCCTGCCCTCGACTTCGTCCGCGTAGTAATAGTCACTACTCTGAGCTAACGCTGACACGCAGCAGAAGCTCTCAAAAAGATAAAAACATCTTAATTTTGAAACATTTTTCATCTGTCCTCCGCTCCTATTGGCCTTAGCGTAATGATATATTGCCTATAACCATTCTCGATGAATGAGCTATATAACACTGAAAGAGTTATTTAAATCGGACCAGTAGTTCTTGAGATTATCCCCTACAACGTCAAAAACTCACAAATTTTACCTCTTTATAATATTAGTATAGATTGTTAAACAATGTAAATTGTGTCCAAAAAACAATAATCAGTTCATTTTCATAAAAAGATGGTTTTGTTACATGAATTCGGTATCTTAATTCTGCCCTCCCAATACATTCTTGATAATCAAATCTATGTCCGCAAAAACTTAGATAAGTTTGATTTAGTAAAAGACTGTCATAATTTTAATACTAGAAACAACAAAAAATTGATTATTCCATATTTCAGACTCACTAAGACAAAGAATAGTTACTTTTTGGTGCTAGTGTTAGGTTTTATAATAAAGTCCCAAAGCACCTTACCGATTTACCTACCGGATATTGAGTTCAAGAACCATGTCAAGTGGGTTTTAACGTCTAAAAGCTATTATACGGTGGAGCAATATATGAACGATGGTGACGTCTGGAAATGACGCTTTTCTCTGTGCATCCGCCAAAAGTGAATGTGACTATCTATGTTTGTAAAAATATTTATTATGAAAAGTTAAACCAGAACGAGTTTTTTGCAGGTTCTTCTCGATGATTGGCTTGTTTTTCTGAACCGATGGTATCTTTAGCGGTCATAAACGCCTTCTCAGGGACTAAATTCGATAAAGTACTTTTGATTTTGAAATTTAAGGTACATAACCTCAAAATTTATTACCGAAAATTACTAACAATTGTTAGACGTATGAATGAATAATATATAATTATATTACCAAATAATTAGCCGATAATTTAATAATTGTTAATGGTTTAATAGAAGAATTGTGCTTTGTTTCAATGTACCTAATCATTTAAACGTCCACGCACAGGCGCAGTGGCAATTCATCAAAACGGTCAATGTCACAAGCTGGCTAGACCCGGCCGCCATGTTGGTTTTATTTCTGTACGCATATTAAATGCATCATTTTATTTAAGTATTCCACAATCGCTTAATGAATTTGTATCTTTGTTTTAAATTACTTAAATGATCCGTTCAAATAATAGACAATTAGCACGTGCTTTTATGATAAATATATTTTTAATCGTAGATATGTTACGTTAAATGGTTGTGACTATCTATTCTTAGAAAATTTTGTGAAACTTAGACTATTTTCGTTTCTTTTGTAATAATAATTTATAGCCACGGATTGCCTTAGCGAATGGAATGTTAATTGTAACATATATTTGTCTGGGATTCAAGACTGAAGGAATGAAAATACTTTTATTACTTTTTTTTTCTTATTTTCGGCGAGCAATCTTTTAGATTATTGCTGCCATTGTCGAATAGTTAATAGTATTACAAGTTCTTCTTCCATTCCATTTTGGCAACCAGTTTTCTAGTAGACTATTACCGCCATTGTCAAGTTGGTATCGATATTAGAAGTTTCTTGATATAATTTCAATGAACTAACAAGATGGTGGCCAACTTGTTAGAACTTTTCATGGAGTTTTTGTGGCATCTCAGAATTCATGGTCCGTGGTATTATATTCCATTCACTTCACTTATGCACAATAAACAAACTATATTACATAAAACACCACTAATTTTACACAATATAGAGTCAAGTAATACGAGATTATGAATAAAATATAAAATCCACTACATGACACACCGCCAAAAACTCGAATTTTATTACTTAACAATACTTGTTTATGCAAATTTTATTGACCTTGCAATTTTTTTTTTACGAACCCGACGAATCAAAAATAAAAATGATGAACTATATATAGTAGGTAATAATTGATAGAATATTGATAAATGAGAGTACTATAGAGCGGAAATATAGATTTAATTAAATTTGTAAAGTTGAACGATCAGAAATATCTACGCCCTTACTTATTCCACTGTTGATATACCTTAATGAAAAATAATATTTATATTTAACAGTGTAATAACCACAGTCTAAATTAATAGCATTAACTTCACGATTTTGAGAATTATTAACGATTTTAATATTCCAAAATCACGTATCCGATAACAAGACTTGCGTCAATGAAAAACAATTTTTCGTTTTACGACGGACATTAAAATTTACAACTTAATTACAGTTTAAATACACTCCTTATCAGTGAATTTTATTTTGCTATCGGTACTTTTCGAATTAACATCGTTAACCCTTCGGCTGATTTTTGGAGACGTAGATCTCAAAATGGCGGTTCATCTGTTTCATTTGTGTTATGTGTTATAGTAGCTTGTTTGTGATTGTTAAAAGACAACTATCAAAAATTCTCTCCTGGTTATTACAAAAATTACGTTGTCATCACGTTCCCTACCACGGGTACCATCGATGGTACATATTAAGCATGATCTTTAGGCTACGTGTACCACAGGTGGCACACTTTAAACTCGATCTTTTGGCCACGTGTACCACAGGTGGTACACAATTTGGCAACTATTGAAAAGCAAAGAATTACTTATGTCGTGTTATGTATGATGTTGTAACGTAAGATTGTATAATAAGTGATGTATTCCGGTGAAGCTGTGAAGACCCATTAAGTCAATAGCATAGATAATTGGAAAAATACATCTATTTTTGTCAATATATCAAATGGCCTAAAGGACATGCCAAGCAAAAATGGAATATAACGTGTTAATGATCAAGAAAGTATATCAAAAGTTTGGCTTAGTTTAGTTTGTGTGAACGAGAGAGTATAATGTAAAGTTGTACGTAAGTCCGTTAGTCTGTTTAGTGCTCAGTCAAGATTGTATCTAGACTGCCTTTACAAGCTGAAGTACTACGCTCGTGGGATCTGTTAGCAATGTTTATTTACTTGAAATGGAAAGTGTTACCCGCGTTTTACTCACTGGTTCTCAAGCTTTATTGTGATGCCCCCTATAAATTATTTCCAAGAGAAATAATATGTATAAATAAGTTTGGAAACATTTTGTAACATGACTGAGGAGGTTCTCATTTCGATATGGGTTGTTTTTTTTTTATATTTGTTACCTCAGAACTTCGTAATATCTAAACAGAAATAAAAGTTTATTACTAGCTTCTGTCCGCGACTTCGTCCTTGTGGAATAGTTACTTTGGGCTTACGCTAACATGCAACGGAAGCTCTAAAAGGAAAAAAATAACCCCGTTTTGAAACATTTTTCATTGGTGCTCCGCTCCTATTGGTCTTAGCGTGATGACATATAGCCTTAGATAAATTAGATATCTAACACTGAAAGAATTTTTAAATCGGGCACAGAAGGAGGGAGAAGTGAAGTGAAGGAGTGAAGTGGAGGAGGGGAGGAGAAAGAGAAGGAAGGGGCGGTGAGCCTCCGGCGCTCTCTTTTTTTTCGAACTGACCATGCTATTGACCTAGTAATGTCTTAACAGCTTCACCGGACTACTCCGGCGCTCTCAGTGACCGAACGAAACACAACAATGGAAGCACTGTTACTTCACGTCGGTATTCTGTGGGTCAGATGGTAGTGCCCCAGGCTAACTGACGAATTCGTGCTGACAGCAGTAATAGGTTCAGAGTGGCTCTACCACCTACTAAACTAACTAACAGTATCTAAACTTTTCCGAACATACCACAGTTTGTGACATTCGAGGGCAGATCAATTATAATTTATTTACCTTTGCCCTACCTGTAACCAATGATGCCCTACTTCAAATTCGACTCTAGCTAAAGCCCTGGGTATAAGTCATCATTGGTTTACATATGTACGACGCCTTATAAATTATTTTGTGCACTGAAGATAATTAACACCATTGCTTTGTATATTTCTCCCTGGATTTCTACCTAGTTTTGCCATAAATATTGAAACAAAGAAAAAAAAATCTATTGCAAATAACATTCATTACTTTTAATACACAAATATAAAACACTTTAAAATATAAAAAGCTCATTCGAAGTGGTCTTCATTAGCTACAATACAGTCCTTTAAACCTTGAGGCCATTTATCAATAAAGCACGCACTCTTTCCATGGGAAAATTCTTCACTGCCAATCGTACAGATTGTCTTAGGGACTCCAAATTATCATGGCGTTTAGAGCAAGCCGTACTCTCTAAAACTGACCATAAATCATAATCCAGCGGATTAAGATCGGGACTAGACGACGGCCAGTCTTCGGCTCTGAAGAAGTCCGAAACGTTCGTTTCCAACTAAGACTGCGTAGACCGAGCTTTCTAACCCGGCACCGAGTCTTGCTGGAAGGACCATTCTTGCTTATTGAACATGGTGTTGTAAAGGGGCTTCACTACCTTCTCAAGAATGGTATCTTGATACACTTGTACCGATGTTTTGATACCTTTTTTACAAAAGTATGGCTCAGTAACTACTTCATAGCTTCATATATCAGCATACTTCAAACCATCACTGAAGTCGGTTAGTGCACGTTGCACTCTATCGACTAATTTGGAAGATTCTTTAGAGTTTTAATCATAAGTATGGTCATTTTCGGACAGGATTTCTTCGAATTCTTTCCATTACTGCTTCGACCACCTTTTTCGAACGAACACTACGTGGACGGCCAAATCTTTTTCTGTCACAAACAGAGGAGGTCTCATTGTACGTATTAATAGCCCGGTACACAAACATTTTACTAATACCAAGCGTATGGAGAGTTTTAAATATTGCATTTGGCTCCATACTTACTTTGTGTAATGCAATCACAGCAATTCGGTTCTCTTTATCACCCCACTACATTTTAATATCGCAAAGTATTGTACAATGTATTGGCGCCAAAATGAGAAAACCCAATGAATAATCATATAAAAATGACATATTCCAAATTCAAATGTAATATTTTGTTTATTTTTAATTGTAAAAATATTTATGGCCAGACTAAGTATATTGAGAATTAACCCCTCGGCTGGTTTTTTAAGATGCAAATCTCAAAATTGCTGATCATGCTTTGAAACATCTAATCCTTTTTTTTAATTATAATTATTATATTCTGTAATAAGCTAGTGGGCCTGGCGGATGTTACATCGCACTGATAATAAAAAAAATTAACAAATTATATATCAAAACCTTCCCAATGAATCACTTTATCTACTGGTGAAAGTCACATGAAAATCCATTCAGTATTTTTTGAGTTTATCACGAACATACACACAGACGTGGCAGACCTTTGTTATATGTAAGGATGAAGTAATAGGAAAATATTCCGTGTCAACTAGGTACTACAAAATCGTCATCTAGCCTTTATCCCACCTAAGTAGGGTCGACACATGTTTTCCTCATTAGCTCTCCCCTATCAGATGTCCTCTTAGTATTCACAATTGTTATACATAAGTATCATTTTTCACACAAACCATCCATCCATAACTTGTTCGGTCTTCCTCTATTCCTATATCCGACCACCTCCATACTCAAAACTGTTTATGTTACATGACCTTCATCTATGCTCATAATATGCTGTTATGTTAATTTACTACTCGTAAATTTTTCTATCACTATTTTTTTTTATATCATTGGAGGCAAACAAACAGATGGGTCACCTGATGTTAAGTGGTCACCACCGTCCATAGACACTTGCAACACGAAGGGAGTCGCGAGTGCGTTGCCAGCCTGTTTGGGGGATGGTGAGTGGTGTGGGGTAGGTGAGGGTATGGAGAGAGGAGGGGAGGCGAGGGTAGGTGGATAACCGGCGCTCTCACTGACCGAACGAAACGCAACAATGCAAACACTGTTACTTCACGTCGGTGTTTCTGTGTGTCGGGTGGTAGTACCCTGTGCGAGTCGACCCATTCATGCTGAAACCAGTAGTAGCTTCAGCGTGGCTCTACCACCTTCAAAAGCAGGCACCTACACCCTACACCTACACCTACCTATATTCATGCTGAAACCAGTAGTAGCTTCAGCGTGGCTCTACCACCTTCAAAAGCAGGCACCTACACCCTACACCTACACCTACCTATATTCATGCTGAAACCAGTAGTAGCTTCAGCGTGGCTCTACCACCTTCAAAAGCAGGCACCTACACCCTACACCTACACCTACCTATTTACAAACTTCCTCTGATATACTCATTCTAAACTACTACCAAATGACTATTAAAGTTTAAACTGTGATTTATATAAATAAATTAGCTGATTCCCGCGACTTCGTCCGTGTATCTCAATTGTTTTGTTATGTCTCAAAGGGATTAGGCAGCGTTTTCGACGAAAGCTCCCATCCGGCTTGACTTTTTTCCGATACTTCCCACAATTATCGTTATATTTCAACCAATTAACAAAATAATCCTGACAAATTATATACCCAAACCTTCCTTTTGAATCACTCTATCTATTAATGAAAACCTTATGAAAATCCGGTTAGTAGTATTTGAGTTCATCACGAACATACAGATAGAGGCGGCGGAGGATTTTGTTTTATAACATATAGTAATGGATACCAGTGGACGTATTCACGGATATTATATCAATAATTAGCTACTATTTGTTTGTTTGTTTAAATAATACGTAATGTTTAATACTTCCATCACGATTTGTCATTGCGTTTGTGAGCGTTGAGATGGCGAGATTCGAGAATTTTTTAGACGATGTTTTCAAACAATAACTTTTGTCTGATTCATTCGTGTTTATAATAAGCTTGCTGCATTCGTGGTTTCGTCTGCATTAATGTACATTTGACATATCCCCAGGAATAGTTTTATTTTAGAAGTTATTCAAGTTTTATTTTCTATAGGTATCATAGAAGGCAAACGAACAGGTGGGTCACCTGATTTTAAGTGATCACCACCGTCCATAGACACTTGCAACATCAGGGGAGTCGCAAGTGCGTTGCCAGCCTGTGTTTCGAGGAAGAGGATAAGTCTGAGAAAGCCCGAACTGTGAATGCCTATTCAATGAGGTACGATACCGCGCGGCTCAGTCGCGCAGTAGCCTCCTTACGCAACAGTCGTGTTTAATACAACAAAGAAACTTAAAGTAATACAAAACTAGACACATGTGATATGTGGAATTAGAAGGAATAAACCGAGGAGTTAGTAATTTTACAAAAACCAATCCGTAATCGGAACACCTGGTAATAAATACTCTTCCATCTTAAATACGTATCTTAATGTTTCAGATTAAACATTTTATACGCTCCGTAGATGTTAAAACTTGTATAAAAAAAGTTTAAACGAAAGCTGGGATCCACGGGCAATAATTTCAAGTAGCGAAACTAAAATCAAAATGGCCGCCGCCGGCGTAGATCAGGTTATCGCGGCCGAGAAATAGCCGCGCGGTCGAGGAAAATAAATCCATTCGTGGCAAAAAATTGACGCGTCTCATCCTTCCACCGGGTTATAACGAAACTGCTAACAAAAAATCTATTACAGCTTACGTTATGCAGGCGACGCCATTTTGTTATTTACGGTTTGTTCGGAGTTTTTCGGTTATATGCACATTTAATCACTTTTATATTGACGACACAACTATATTATTACTTTCATTGTCGCGTAGATAATAATATTACAAGTGTCTTATAATAATTACAACATCCTCACAAGATGTTAGCCCCTTTTTTGGCATTGTGGCATCTCAGAATTCATGCTCAGTGGTATTTATTATTTCCTCACAACCTTAACTAGAGCACAATATCCGAACTAGGTATAATACGTAGAATGCCAGCAATATTACAAAATATATATTCAAATAACAAAAGATTATGAATTAAATATAATAGCTACTACATGACAGACTAAGAACCCGCCAAAAACTCCATATCTAGTTGGTCAACAAATGAGGTTAGTTATGTTCTTCTTCTATTTTATTTTTAGCAACCAGTCTTGTAGTAAATTACTATTATTACTGCCATTGTCAAGTGAGTATCGATATTACAAGTTTCTTGATATAAATTTAATGAACTAACAAGATGGTGGTCATCTTGCTAGAACTTTCCTGAGAGTTTTGGGGGCAAGTCAGAATCCATGCTCCGTGGTATTATTTCCGGTCCACTTCACTCGTGCACAATAATCATACCATATTACGTAAAGCACCACCAACATTACACAATATAGAACCAAATAACACAAGATTATGAATAAAATATAAAGACCACTACATGGCATTCCAAGATCCCGCCAAAAACTCTCGTGATTCAGTAGTAGTAGTAGTAATAATATTCGTCCAATAGGACAGGCGAAGGAATTAATCCATACTGCCAATTTTGAAGTTGTCAATATAGGTAGTTCTCACGGAGTAAAGACTTCTCTTTCTTCCATGGGTAGTTCTTATGTATTCTTTAAAGGCCTAATCGCCAAATCTTCTTTATAATATTTCGTACATTTAAAAAAATCATCTTTTAATTTTGAAGTTGTCAATATAGGTAGTTCTTATGTATTCTTTAGTCCGTTTTCTCCTATATCCAAGTTAATGTAAAGGCATACGCGCCAAATCTTTTCTATGTCCAAATTAATGTGAAGGCAGAAACACCAAATCTTCTATAATATATTCTTTTATCCATCTTTTTTATCTTAATCTATTTGTTAATAGTAGCGTACTATCTTCTTTATCTGAATTATTTCATTTCTCTCACCCAGAGTGTTTGTTAATTTCCATTGTCAAATAGTTAATTCCATGTTCCAACAAGATGATGGCTCTCTTGTTAGAACTTTCCATGGAGTTTTTGTGGCATCTCAGAATTCATGGTCCGTGGGTTTTTGGCGGGATTTTGGTCTGTCATGTAGTGGATTTTATATTTTATTCATAATCTTGTGTTACTTGACTCTATATTGTGTAAAATTGGTGGTGTTTTATGTAATATAGTTTGTTTATCGTGCATAAGTGAAGTGAATGGAAAATAATACCACGGACCATGAATTCTGAGATGTACAGTGAATAGCTTAAAAGGGTCCATTATTTGTACGAGACAGTTTGCGAAATGGTTAAACAGATTTTGATGAAAATTGTACTGACAGATAGAGGACGTTTCATAGTGTTATGTAGCCTACATATCATTACGATTTTATAGAGGAGGTAAATAGCAATTATAAAGTTTAGTAAAGGTAATTTAAAATGGTAAAGTATCTGTAAATGTAGTAACAACAAAATTCCTAGAAAGAATAGATAAGATACAATCAGAGATAAAACACGATGTTTTCGTAAAATGGCGGCTCGCATGAATGGGTCAGCTCGCCCGGAGTAGTACCACCGTCTCGCAGAAAACCGATGTGAAGTAACAGTGCTTGCGTTGATTTTGATGAAAATTGTACTGACAGATAGAGGACGTTTCATAGTGTTATGTAGCCTACATATCATTACGATTTTATAGAGGAGGTAAATAGCAATTATAAAGTTTAGTAAAGGTAATTTAAAATGGTAAAGTATCTGTAAATGTAGTAACAACAAAATTCCTAGAAAGAATAGATAAGATACAATCAGAGATACAACACGATGTTTCCGTAAAATGGCGGCTCGCATGAATGGGCCAGCTCGCCCGGAGTAGTACCACCGTCTCGCAGAAAACCGACATGACGTAACAGTGCTTGCATCGTTGCTTTTCGTTCGGTCAGTGAGAGCGCCGGATAACCCACCTCCCCTCCCCACTTCCGCACTCCCCCTCCCCCAAACACAGGGTGGCAACGCACTTGCGATTCTTCTGGTGTTGCAAGTCTGTATGGACGGTGGTAATCACTTAACATCAGGTGACACACCTGTTCGTTTTCCTCCTATGATATAAAAAAAATAACAAAGCCATTGTCACAAGAACGAAGTTACCGATACCAACTAGTGTGTAATATCTGTTTATATCAAAAAGAAGTCCGTCTAACTAGCTAACAGCTTCAAGTAGAGAATCTGTCGCCAAACACCTATAGTTTGGATCCGTCAGCTACACTTAAGAACAAGTCTTCCTCTAGTTTTGACGTGTTTTTACCATCTTCGATAACATCGTTATTTAACATCCGATGAGATTATGTTTAAGCTCTAATATCTATAAAGTATGAAAAAATATCGTGGATACGTTTCATTCAAATATAAAGAACCAAAAAGTGTTTACAGACGTTAATATTAAATATAGAATATTTTTTTAATTTTCTTCTGTAGCAACACTATTATAATAAGTCTTACTTCACCTCCCATCAATGTGTATTCCTCTGCATTTTATAAAATTAATTAAACAGTTCTTTCAATAATTCTGTATGATTTTTATGTTTATTTCAAGAGATAGGTAATAAACAAAAAGCAATATAATATTTTTCTCTCGACTTAAACATGACTGACTGACGTACGGTACTCTGTCATTAAATGTATTACAAAAAAAGATATAGCGAACATTCTGGAACGAACCACGGTTCTATATTTTATAAAATTTAATAAATTCTAAAACATTAAATATAATCGGCGCGAGAGCAGCCCAAAGCTACCGATGGATCGTACGTCTCGCTTCCAGGGCCGTCAACACAGCACACGTTAGCTATTTGTCTTTATTTATTTTTTTAGGGGATTTAGGATTTATTGAGGGAGAGGAGAGGGAGGTGGGCCTTCGGCGCTCTCACTGACCGAACGAAACGCAATAATGCAAGCACTGTTACTTCACGTCGGTTTTCTATGAGCGGGTGGTACTACCCCGGATGAGCCGACCCATTCATGCTGAAACCAGTAATAGTCTCAACGTGGCTCTACCACCATTAAAGATTATAAGATTTGCAAATGGTTTGAAGTGGAAACTTCTTTAGGCACTTTGAGCGATATTATTAGCAGGAGGAAAATTTATAGTTTCGCGTCATGAAATTCTGGAAAGCATGAAGCATTGCACTCGTAGTATGGGGCCCTGTGTACATGCAATGTTGATATTTTGCAGCTCATCCTACGTTTGATATAGAAAAGTATATAATTATTATTGCTCCGAGTGGCAATAGATATAAAAACCACACTAATGTTAATTTCATTTCAAGAAATGAATTCTAAAATTTAAATATCGTCATTCACACTATAATGAATTTTAAAAAATCAAAAGAAATTTTCGTTATTTTGAGTTATCACTTCTGTCGGCAATCCATATGTCTGTCTGCCTCGATTTTTTGTATAATGTATGCACATTCATATGGTTATTTTATTGGGTGGAATTTGCTTAATGCGGTTTGTGGTATGAACTGACCTTTCCATGTTCACTTAGGGACTGATTAAAATTATTCTTACTAATGTTAATGACTTATATGTATAATTATTGTAACATGTAAACATGTCATGACATATATATTTGATTATATATGTGATTCATTACAGCATGACATTTTCATGTACCAGGTTACCAGGGGCATAGCTACCGCCGTATTTGCCATATCAATTATACGGGGCCCCCGGGCCACGGGGGCCCCCAAAGTGTGTAAGGAAAAAGAATAAAAACTTTCTAATTTATTTTATTTTACAAATGACAAAATTCTATAAAGCAATTCCTTTTTTTCCCGCCTTAAGCGTGCGTTCAAAAGTTGGCAACACTCTACATCGTTATGGCGGGCTGCGGGACTTCCCCGTTTTACTTACTATTCGATTTTTATTTGTAAAATGGGTAAATTATGTGATAAATAAATATTTCTTCTCACAATATTTTTTTTCTTTTGTGAAAAATCTTTACCTCCAAATAAGGGCCTCCAAAAAAATTTTTATACGGGGCCCCGACAAGGCACGCTACGCCACTGCAGGTTACATATCATTAGATCAGTATCCACATAATCAGACGCTCGAGTTTCTTGTACTTACTATCAATCACATCAATAAAAATGATTTTCAATCGTTATTCATTTTCAATTTTCATAAATACAATTAAACAGAATTTATTTGTTTTTTGTCCAAAGAGGTTTTATGTGACATATGTATTTATTGTCTGTTGATTTGTATTTATCATCTGTTGACAACCCTACCGTCGAGAATCCAGTTACGGACCAGTTTCAAACGTCATACGCTGAAGTAATGCTCTTATATTATACGCACTTATTACGTTTTATATACGTTCGTATTTAGTTTGTATGCGGGTTTAAAAAAAAAAAACAAAATAAATGTCGGGTGAACGACCGCACGTCGGTCGCGGTTGAGGCAGGGCAGGTTTCAGAACGTTGTCGGCCAGTTTGACAGCTTTTGAGGAGCGTTCGCTTTTTGAATTGTGGGCGTAGACATTTTTTTTTTACTTTCTTTCCGTTCCGATACGATTGGCTTCGAGTGCCAGTAATTTTGGATTGTTTTTAAATTTGCATTTTTTAATGATTCTAGTAAATTTTGTTAAAATACGTTTTCCGTATTATTTCGAGTTCTTCTGTTATCTATCCATTAATATAAATAAAAATGAATTGCTGAATGTATGTAAGCGCATCACTTCCGAACGGCTGCTCCTATTTGGATAATTCTTTCTTAGTTGTGTTTCTAATTCTTAAGATAAGGTTTGTATGAGAGAAAATATTTGAAAAACCTTAAAAATAACCTTAAAAGAACGGACCTAGGCTTGAGCCGTTGCCGAGGGGGGCCTAGTCTGGTGTGCGGGAGCGAAATTTACCCCCAGACCACGGCGGCGTGATCTGTGGTTACGCGGGCGTGGGCGTGAGCACGCTCTGTTTGAAGAGACAGACTGGTACTGATCATTCACTGCCGTTATTTCATCGGGAGGGTCGGTAAAAATATGCCGCGGACGTCTTTTACAACGCGCAGCGTTTGGTACGGGTTCGTATTTTGCGGCGGATACCACTAACGGACTGGGATAATTCGCGGCTTTTTCAAAATAACTAATTGTAAGTGATTTTACGTACGCCCAGATAGAAGGCATCTCTAGGCTATAACTAAGCAATATCACGCAAGGCCACACTAATAATATAAGGTCAATTAATATTTTTTTATTGATTACTGTCGAGTAAATAGTATTACACGATTACAAGAGATCATTTCAATTTTCTAACAAGATAACGGCCCCCTTATTAGGACTTTTCAGGGATTTTTGTGGCATCACACAATTCATTATCCGTGGTATTGTTTTCTCATTTACTTCCCGAAATATATTACATAAAACATCACCAATATCACAATATATAGAGTCACAAAACACAAGATTAAAATATAAAATCCACTACATAATAGCTTAAGATCCCGCCAAAACTCCAAACTCCGCGTTTTCAATGCATTATAGTAGTGATGTGGATATATCGATAGTGTTGCGACCCGTTTCACTCTTAACTCTTGCCGAACTAGAGCACTCTCACTGACAGCATCACTTGGAACTCTGCCAATATTCAGTCGTAACCTAGAGACTTTTGTTAGATATATTTAAGTTAAATTTTAAATAAAATACGTTTCATTTAATTATTTATTTAACAGAGTGTTTTAGGATACTATTAGTGGCACAGATTATATTACAGGGTTATGAGGCCAATTTCAGCATAGATTACACATAGGGTAATGAAAATTATTTTGTTGTACTTATTTCTTAATTTCATTTTTATTATATCAGATTTAAGGATAGTTTACTTATAAATAGGCTAAGACAAAATAGTGTAATATCTTTGTCTCTCCTTTTGTCCACAAACTTTCTATATGGAGTTTTTGGCGGGATCTCGGTCTGTCATGTAGTGTATTTTATTTTTTATTCATAATCTTGTGTTACTTGACTCTATATTGTGTAAAATTGGTGGTGTTTTATGTAATATAGTTTGTTTATTGTGCATAAGTGAAGTGAATGGAAAATAATACCACGGACCATGAATTCTGAGATGCCACAAAAATTCCATGGAAAGTTCTAACAAGTTGGCCACCATCTTGTTTGTTCATTGAAATTATATCAAGAAACTTTTAATATCGATACTCACTTGACAATGGCAGCAATAGTCTACTAGAATACTGGTTGCCGAAATGGAATGGAAGAAGAACTTGAAATACTATTAACTACTCGACAATGGCATTCATTGAAATTATATCAAGAAACTTGTAATATCGATACTCACTTGACAATGGCAGTGATGGTCTACTAGAAGACTGGTTGCCAAAATGGAATGGAAGAACTTGAAATAATATTAACTACTTGACAATGGCAGTAATAATCTAAAAGATTGATTGCCAAAAATAAAGTTTAAAAAAAAAAAAAAACTTTCTATATAAAATTTTTGATGTGAAACATCTATAGCGGCGGGTCAGACCGACTGTTGATGTGGCGACGCGCCGCCACGGCATGCGTCGCCACGGTATTTGTTTTTGAGTTTTTGTATATGTCACCGTGGGAGCATTCAGTATCTGAAATTAACACATAATTAGTAACACATATTTTGTTATATAAACAAACATCTTACGAAGATTCGAAAAATTTCATCCTTTTTATCGCAGGTGTTTGCTAACCTCACTGTATAAGTATTTTCTATCGTAATCAATACTGGCGATGTATTGTTAATGTACTTCTATCTTATTGTTATTAATATGGTTTACTCTAAATTATTGAGTAATTTAAATCGGATTAAACTGTTTATAACTTCAAAGATTTCCATCTGTTTTCCACATAAACAATTGATAAAAGTCACTAAACAAACCGGTGTCACGCGACGTCTTAGCGAAACGGGACGTGGCGCGTAGGTTCAGATGTTTGTGATCAAATTTGTATCTTGATTTTATTCTTGATTCAAAGCAGACCTAAGTTAGTGTCACAATAATTATAAGTAAATATGTGACATTGAAATGGAATCTCTCTCTGTCATATATAATGAATATAAATGTTTAGTAGATAAATAGTCATTTTTTTAAATCTTAGTAATTTATTTTTGATTATGCCATATTTATTTCCAATCGTAAATAATACTTTTATGCATATTACGTAATGATTTCGATATTTCAAATCCGCCAGATTTTTCACGACGGCTCACAATTTTTCGTTTAACTGCTGTTTTATGTACAAAAGAATTCGGAGATTGTTTTTTCCATACCATCGATGAATCAAAGCTTTCGGAAGTCTCTAACCGACATATTCCACAAGCTTTACATCAAGAGATCGAAAATAATTATACACTCTTTAGCAAAAACACCTGAATAAAATTGAATTAACAAAAATAATGAATCATTGTCGAAATCTGACCGTTGAAAAGCCAATGGCTATAATTTATATGGTAGACCTTGTTAGCAAGTTTTTAGTACATGCAATGAGGAATTGTTGGAATTAAAACAACCAGATATATGTAATACACCAAGGAAACTATCATGCTGAAACTATAGCAAAACTGTAGGGTAAATTTTCTTATTCCCACTTCGTTAGTTACAACCCCCATGTCTTAAATATGTCGCCAAGAAACATATAAATATAATATTTACTAGGTGTATTCAAGTAGCAGTACTTAAGAGCCAATTGCTTTAGAATTACTAAGTTACCATTTAAGGTCACGTCATGACATGACAACAGGCGAGATTATGATCTAAAAATGAAACTATAAGCATTGAAAAATGCTAAGATAGCTTGTATTTGCACTTTACACACAAAGACCGAAATAAATTTAATAATAGAAGCAATTGTAATTTTTTAAAGTAATAGTGTTAGTCTTTATAACAAAGTCCCAAAACACATTTACCAATTTACTGGATAGTGAGTTCAAGCACCATGTTTCAATGTTTAAAGGCTTATTATAGGGTGGATCAATATGTGAACGATCGTGACGTTTGGAAATGACGTCGCTCTCTGTGCATCTACCAAAAACGAATGTAAATTATGTTGTTGGTAAAAATGTGTATGATGAAAAGATAAACCAGATCGAGTTGTTTACCGATTCTTCTTGATGACTGGGTTGTTTGTCCGAACCGGTGATAGTTTTGACGTTCATAAGCGCGTTCTCGGGGCCTAAATTAAATAAAGCATTATTGATTATGATTCAAAATAAATATATTTAAACATAACACGAGCGAAGATGAACTAAACGACTGGTGTAGTATATATTTGATTCATCGTCATTTATCAAGGCACTTAAAATGATAAGCTTTCATGTGAATTGTTATTTTGTTGGCATATTTTATGTTTGAACAGCGCGAAACGATTGGTCTAACCCTGAAGTCATGCTGTGTTATCACTCTTATCTATTTACCACACTACCTACTTATGACGCGGTCTTGTTAAGTACGTGTGTAAAAAATAAATTTGATAAAATTATGCCTGGCATTTAAAATACTAGGTAGTATTCAAATGTTTTAGTTGTGTTTCTAGTTTTTTTTTATTTAATGTATTCAGAATTAATTATAAGTAATTATTAATAGTGAGAAACAAAATACTTAAATGGAAAAACACCGAAACATTTTTATTTATATTAATATAAGGCTTGTAGAACTTATTTTATTTGACCTGCTTTTTTAGTCACACTTAAATAATATATAGTCTATGACATCTCCACAGTTAAGACGAAAATAGGAAGTCTTTTGTGGGATCTTGGAATGGCATCTAGTGATTTTTATATTTTATTCATAATGCCATGTTACGTTGCTCTATATTATTTAATATTGATGGTGTTTTATATAGTTTGGTTATTGTTTACAAATAAAATGGATGGGAAATAATAACATAGAGCATTATTTCTAATTTACCACAAAACACCCTGGAAAGTTCTAACAAGAGGGCCACCATCTATGTAGTTCATTGAAACTATCACAAGTAACTTGTAATTTTATTACTTACTCGAAAATGGCAGTAATAATCTACTAGAAGATTGGTATCCAAAAATACAATAAAAAAGACGAAAATAATGACACATTATATGTTACTAAGGGATTAATTATAGATTTACAATGAACACCGTAAAAAATAAACAGGCATATATACACTTGTAAAACGTTATTCTACTTTTGAGGTTTAGTAAAAATGTTAATAGGTCATCTAATGTTAAAAATATTGCATTTAGGTACCTATTGTTAAATAAAAACATTCCTATTAATAAGACCTACTTTTAGAATTACTTAGATAATTTTATATTATACCTATATATATATTATATTTTATTTCGTTCCATATTTTATATGCAAAATTATAATTAGTTATTTCAATAACATATTTATCAATTAATGTTAAAACGTTTGCAGGATAGGTATATGAGTAAATATAAAGTTATAATTGTGAATTGTTTAATAAATTGCATAAATTACTAGCTGTACCCGTGACATCGTCCGAGGGTAACCTGTTTTACAAAACAAGTCTACTTTTCTCTTAAGTCCTTAAGTCGCGTCGTAATTAAAATTACAATAACTTTTAATAAATCGAACCGATTTTAATGAACCATGCGCTAAATGTTACTTGAAGATATGCTTTATGATTATCTTAAAGAGGTTTTATCATGAACGCAGTATTTTGGCAGTGATACGTGGTCATACAAATAGACATACAGACATTTAAAAAATTGATTTAAACGTATTTTATTACTAATTCCTTAGGTAACTGCAACATTTTTTTTATTACATATATCTAAAATGTCCATCACGTTAGATTCACATTCTTATTATATGTATCGATCCATCAAAGGATATTACGAAACAATGTCATAATACTTTATACATATTATATGTTAATTCAAATTTCAATGAAATGATGCAGTATTCAAAAATTGAAATCGAATCAAATAAAACAGGTGCATCTCTAGTAGCGTTCTATAAACGAATAGTGCGGGCCGCCATTTTGGTTCGCAAAAAAACATTTTAGAAGGCGGAACTATGTTGGGGTTTTTGTTCAAATTTCGAACAGCGGACCTCCAATGGCGTGCGCGGGCGGGGCCTGTCAATTCGACTGACTTGACGTGGACAATGACCTTTTTGTCTTTTTTTATACCCAGTTTGATGATTCCGAACGAGACGCAGATGGGAAGAACTTTTTAGGTTATTTGTGTTGTGGCAACAATGGGTTATTTGTTGCGTCATTCTGGACTAAAGAGGTTATGTGGTTATTTTATCGTTGTAATAATGAAAAGAATATTGTATTCAACGTTTTCAATTGATTTTTCCAATTACGAATCATCGCAATATTGGTCAGTCACCCTTTTAGAGAACACCAACACAACGTAAAGGATTAAAAATCTTAAGATTTTTAAGAAATAATATCATAATTCTATTTTCTTAACTTGTTACAAACAGTTAAGTATTAAATACCTTTCTTAAGAGTCATGAATATTTAGAGTTATATTGTCATATGAAGTAAACACTTAATTATGCGAACCAAAAAGCATGAAGATAAGCTATACTGCATCGCACATTACTGCAGTAGTACCTATTTTAAAATGGTAGTACATCAGAATCGCAAAATTTTCCTGTTACCAACGCATTGCATGAAATTAATCATTATTTTACGTATATTATTCAAATGAACCTGTTGTTGATGCTATTTATAAATGCAATAATTCATAACGCATTGCCATTCCTCTAAATAATATTACAGCAATCATATATTAAATAAAAAAGTGTTGCCAGTGCAAATAAGATTTTTACTTGTGCTGCAATACTTTATTATCTGCAGTAAAGATATATTATGTGACATAAGCCAATCCAGTTATGGAGTTTTTTGTATGATTTTAGTGAGTCATGCAGTGACTTTTATATTTTATTCATAATCTTGTGTTATTTGTCTCTATATTTTGTAATATTGGTGGTGTTTTACGTAATATAGTTTGGTTATTGTCCACATGTGACGTGAATGGGAAATTATACCACGGAGACGCCACAAAAACTTACTAGAAAGTTCTAACCATGGGGCCACCGTCTTGTCAGAACATGGAGATAATCACAAGGCACTTGTAATATTATTACCTTGTAGACATTGGCTGCGATAATGTAGAAGATTGGTTGCCAAAGATAAAGTAAAAAGAAACTTAAGGTCAGGGCGACTGTGGATTATTTATTGATGAAATAAATTAAAGAACTAACTGTAATTTTCTATCGGCTATATGTACCAATAATACATATATTTTTTAGAGGATTTCTACATTTAATTTTTTTGTCAATTGAAATCGTAAGACAGTGACAATGTTACAGTAGTTAGTAACAATGTTTCCACGTCAATGCTTTTTGAATTTATTAAAAAAAGCCACTTCTGACCACATGTACTACTAAAAAAAATAGATATTCAAACTCGTCTCACGTCTTACCGCCAATATCGTGTTGTCATTATAGACTCAATAAATTAATAAAAAATGCTTACAGCTTCCATAGCTTAAGCACTGCTTACAGTAGTTTGTGGCGGACTCTAAAGTATACATAGGCACAATACCTGGCTTTTGATTTGGCATGTCGTAGAGAAAAGCAAGCCGTTCAGCTAACATCTGCTTACTTCGGTTTTGTAAAGCGTTTTCTCTGTCGCACAGCGTGATTACTGCGATAAACAGAGACAACGAGATACGACACCGAATTTAGCTACCTCCGTCTTCTTCCGGACGTACCAAATAAAAAGTCCGGTAGTTGTTGCCCATTTTCGCCATCCATGTGTAACTATATTTTACTAGCACGTGTGCCGCACCCGCATTCGTATCTACAGGGTCGCCTTTATTTGTGTTCAATAGACATTCAACTTAATTGACACCTTTTAACTTAATTGTCATGTTTAAAATATCCATTAAACGTGTCAACGCAGTAAAGCGTGTGTGTTGTTACGGTTTTTCTACTGTGACGGACAACGGTCGTGACCATGAGTCGAATCAACCGTATTTTTTTATTAATTATTGCCGTAATTAGTGCCAAGACAAATTCATTCCAAAATAGACAGCCACCATCTTATTAGCCATAATTGCCAAAAAATTAATTACATTACTGCTTATCCAGAAAGTGGCATAGCGTGACGATATACTCGTAAACAGAGCTGCACTAGGCATGACTGTATTTATATTATGGTAGGTCAATCGTTTTGCGTCCCCAGTAATTACAAACACAATCTATGTTCTGATGACAAAATTAAGGGGCTTGCGCTACCGTTGCACGCAACGTCTCGCTTATATTCCGCTTTATCGGGGTTCCTTAAACCCATATAAATACTGACCATTTTAAAAATAAAATTGTCCGTCCACTACTCTAAATCAGATTATAAGAATTATTGAAAATTGCCTCAAAATAAATTAATGAATTGATTAGAGCATACAAATATAAATTGGAGTTTGAAATGTAAATCAATTTATATGTGTAACTCATTGCCTGTTGGGAATTTCACAACAAACGATGTTATCTACATGTTCAATTATAATTGTTTTGTCCTTTTGAATTAAATATGTATAAAATTAGAATATGTATAAGTTCTAAGTTAAGACAAAATACTAACTTTGTACAAAAAAATGCATTGCTAATAAAAAAGGCGTTAATCTTTTTTTAACAAATAAAAAATAAGGAATATCTTTAGAAAATCAGAAGACAAAAAGTACTGAACTAGTTTATCTTGGTCAATGCGATCCAGCAGTCCAAATTTAACTATAACTCATTTTTGTTTAAGTTTTAATAAAGTGTTTTTGTCAAAGAGTGTACAAATATTAAACACTAGCTATGCCTGCGACTTCGTCCACGTGGAACCTGATGTACAAAACAATGACTAATAAAGTCATCTGAAAGAATTTAGTCCGTTTGCTTATATACTTTTCTCTCATACTTAAGTTGCGGCGCCACTAAAATTACAATAACTTTTAATAGAGTGGACCAATTTTAATGAAATAAAGACTAAGTTACTTCCGAGGATATGCTTTATGATTTCTTGATGACAGACATTTCTAAAAATGATTGAAATGTATTCTATTACTTATTCTTAGACACCTGCTAAAAGTTTTTCACGAAAATCGGAAAATACGGATACGTTAAATTCTTCTTATATGTATAGAAGATAGATTAGTAAACGTAAGAGGGCGTGAAGTATGACGAATAGAGGTTTATAAGTAAAGGCTTCTACATCAAGAAAAAAAACAAACTGTTCCAGAAACGATTTTGGTAACATAAGGCTCGTTAGGAGTTAAAAAAATATCATTAAACTCGGCTGAGAAACTAAGAAAAAAATGGTACGGAACTGATTTATCTTAGCTTTTCTAAAATATTATATTATCATATATAACATAATACATCTAGATACGTAAATATTATAAACAAAATTAAAGTGGCCTATTGTTTCTTCGGACTAGTCTCCAAATAGAACCGATTCCACCGCAATAACTACTGCTTTTATATGTTTAAAGTTATCTTGTATAACTGTATATATACCTATATAATTTTACGATTAAATCGTAAATATTACCTGTAACCATCTCATAAATGCGTCACAAGACTTGTTAGTAAAAATTCACGGCCGCAATAACTGCAGCCTTGACCCTCATAAAGACGTAGCTCGTTGTTACAGGAAACATTTAATTAGACAATACATTTAAAAGTCAACATATATGATTCTTATCATAAGATAAACGTATAATTACTCGATTAACACGTCGTGTTGTTTTAAAATTAAATTTTATAGTAAAGAGAGACAACTGTATAAAAAAAATAGCCGTCACGGGACGCCTGGCAGATGTGAAACATCGAAATTGTTTTGTATACGTTATATGCCTAAAATAACAGATTACGACAGGAATCAGCTATGGCTTAATGAAAAGATAAAACATTACAATATTGTTCCATAGAATGACTGTTTATTTATTTTATTACATAAATACTCATTTTTATTAAATACAAAATACAACAATTACAGGCGCGGTGTGTTTGGCTGTATTTACCAAAGGGCGTTAGGTAATCAGCGTGTGCCACGTAACACATAACACGAGAAATAGAAGTGGCCGACAAAAAAAAAATTCTATGTTTATACAGATAGGCCTGCAAATGTTTTTGCGTATTTCGTTAATAGTGCAAAGTTCGTGTTTTGCGTCACCACATCGCGCCAAGCTAAAATCAGATTTACCCGCGCCTATAGATAGATATTTCACATCAAAAATATTTTTCAATTATTCAAAATACAATTGAACGTGAATGGCAAAATATATTTGGAACTCTGTATGCTTTACAGCATTGTCTATGCTTCTGTAGTCACTACTAACATGTTGTTAGCTTTTATGGAAATTACGCCAATAACTCTTTGTCCAAAAACATGTTACTTACGTTTTGATAAAATATTTGTTCTTTTATGAGAAACAGATTTATATGTCATTATCTTTAACTGAACACTCAAGTAAGGATGTACTTAAAGCTTAATTTACGATTGGGTGATAAAAAAATAACAACGGAACCCGTATATCTGAATCGATTCACACTTGAACACTTTTTCCGTGCGTGCGGTAAGTTAACGCACTCAGAAGCATCCGCGTCACGCAAACACGCGCACCGAGTGTGCCCGCGAAAAATGCGAACGCACGCACACTGGAGCGCGTGACGCGTCCGCGAAAAATGCAGATATTCGCTTGTGCGTGCGCGTCCGTACGCATTCACGCACACAGGCTCAGCCCTCGAAGGACACGCCGCGAGGGCGTCGACCTCGGTTTTTTGCGGGAACGCAGTCCCACGACGCGTACTCCCAACGAGCATCGGCCGTTGCCTGTTTTTTAATTATTTATTTTTCAACATATAACCAAAAGATCGTTCACTCGCCCATCGGTTATATTTATACTATGGGAATGAAGGGTGTTATGTCAATGATTTGTTTTATTGCTGTATCGAATACAAATCCCGTTTCATTTTACGCATTTAATTATGTTATATCTTTATTGTTTACGGTTTTACTAATTTTGCTATCGGATATGTACTCTGGGTTGTATTGTTCTGAGTAATAATTATGTTTACATTTTAATGCAGGATTATTAGTGTACTTCTACAGATTATATGTACTTCTTATATACTGTCATACTTAATCAAAAAGTTGCTTGTTATTTGTACTTACTCCATGAAAGAGGTAAATTGGTTAATGCAATGTTTAAGAATATATAAATATATAACAATGTTATTCATTCTACACCAAACAACTTTTGCCATTTTCATTTTTAATATTTTTTTATTGTTTACTCAGTAATCCTTGGTTGTAAGAATATTGTATATAAATTGTATATATAAAAACCAATTCAATTGCAACTTTACATATATAATAAAAGAACTGAGTAAACAATATTATAATAAATGGCCAACATGCGGTGCAATTTTTACGTTAAAAATCGATTGAAGAACAATCTTATAGCTTTTTGTTTTATTAAAATTATGAGGCTTATGTTCTTTTTAGTTAATAAAAATATACTAAAATAAGTATAAAAATGTAAATGAAAAACAACATAGTGTCAATACAGCTTTTGTGTTCTAAAAGTTGCCGATTTCCAGTTGCACATAAAATCTAGAAATTAGTAAATTCCATGTAATTGATTTCTATCTCATACTGTATTATTTTATACTATTTTCTTAATAATTATTTTCTTAATAATTATTGAGGATTTTCTATACAGAAGTGTGTGATAATTTCATACAATTTGTCATCAAATTTTCTATCATTTTATTATAATATAGAAGCAAAATATGTAACACTAAAACTACAAAATTTATGGTCATCATTGACAAAATATGAGATTATTTGTGCTCAAAATTTATGAAACACGTAGATAGTTATTTTCATTTTTAGTCACCATTATTCCATTATTCCACCCTATAATCTAATCTAATACCTTTAATTGAGCAACTGTTGTATATTTCTATATAATCAGAATCTCGGAAACGGCTCTAACGATTTTCATGAAATTCAGTATGTCGGCAGTTTCGGGGGTGATAAATCAAACTCTACCTTT
>MU160504.1:0-15459 GCA_015888305.1 Antheraea pernyi | reverse complement strand
CGCGTTTCGGGATCAGCGTGTGCATATCCAACTCTTCGCAGGCCGGCATGACAGCGGCGACCGGCGATGGATAGTATGTCACTCGGTGGTAGCCATTGTTTTTGGATTGCACTGTGCTTACCATCAGGTACAGTGCAGTCTTTTTGCCGTGCTACAATAATAAAAAAAAATAGCAGTTCGAAGAAAATTTTCATTTTTTTTTATATTTCATAGGAGGCAAACGAACAGGCTGGTGTTAAGTGATCACCGCCGTCCATAGACACTAACAACACCAGGGGAGTCGCAAGTGCGTTGCCAGCCTGTGTTTGAGGGGAGTGGTGCCTCCGGCGCTCTCACTGACCGAACGAAACGCAACAATGGAAGCACTTCTTCACGTCTTTTTCTGTAGGTCGGGTGGTAGTACCCCGGGCGAGTCGACCCATTCATGCTGATACCAGTAATAGTTTCAGCGTGGCTCTACCACCTACAATGTTACGTGTTATAGACATGGTCATGGTCGCAATGGCGGAATAAATAAGTATAATATAATCAATTACATGCTCAAAGAAATCAACATAATTCTAGTATTTCTTTACAAGTTACTGCATAGTTATATCTCAGCTTGCTCCGCGTTAGAGTCTCTAAATCTTTACACCAATTTTGACATAACGCTAGCATATGCTGAGCTGGACACCATTTCATAATGCACAGATATGCATATTTTTGTCCATTCTTGTATACTTGTATTTTATGTTGTGCTTTATGAATAAAATATTTCTTTCTTTCAAACTTATAGCTTCATAGTATTACTTTAATTAATTTAACCTTTATCGTACGAAACAATAATGCAATGAACTGTGATAAATAAACTGCAAATGAACAACTAAACGTCAATCGTCTCCCTAATGTCTTTCGACTCATTCAGTCACTTTTTATAGCGAGACTTCTATGTTTATACTTATATAAGTGTACTAGCGGGCCCGGCAGACGTTGTCTCGCTCTGACTATAAAAATATCCTTGACAAATATATTTTTATTTTGTATTTTATAGTAAACATCAGTCATAAATGATATTTTGATAACAAATGTAACATTTAAAAAATACTTGTCTGTTTGTACGTCCCGATATAATTTGAAAAGCGATTTCCCACTTTTTATTTAATTATCAACTAGCGGGCCCGGCAGACGTTGTCTCGCCCTGATTATAAACAAATCCTTGACAAATTATACCAAAACGTTCCTCATGAATCACTTTATCTACTGGTGAAAACCGCATCCGTTCCGTAGTTTTTGAGTTTATCGCGAACAGACAGACAGACAGACGCGGTAGGAGACTTTGTTTTATACTATAATGATGATATATGTAAGTATATTTCCAATATATTATTGTATACTAGTTTCTGCTCGCGACTTTGTGGAATAGATACTTTGGGCTAACGCCAACACGCAGCGGAAGTTCTCAAAAGGAAAAAAAATGATTATGAAACATTTTTCATTGATGCTCCGCTCCTATTGGTGTTAGCGTGATATATAGCGTTCCTCGGTAAATGAGTTATCTAACACTGAAAGAATTTTTCAAATCGGACCCGTAGTTCCTGAGATTAGCGCGGTCAACCAATAAAACAAACCCTCCAGCTTTATTATATTAGTATAGATTATCTATGCGATACTCTATCCCTCTTTGGTGATTTGTCTATGTGATGGTATTTTAGATTATTCCACGTTATAATGTTGCTATTATGACTATTGAAGCCTGCGCCTTCAACGAAGTACGTGTATTTAGTTTTTTGATCAATACTCTTTTATGTACTGAAGTGAATAGGTAGTTATAAACTTCTTTGAAATAAATAAATAAATTGCATTATACAAACTAACTTTCAAATGTAAAGTTGTTTGTCAACTCAATAGTTATCGTAGTTTCAGACACCTTCCGGCAACTATTGACTTGTGGTACACAAGGTTTAGTTTAGTTTAATTTATAACACATTCGCTATAACAAATTCGAAGTATCGTCGAGTATGCATCTGTAGTTTGGTCACTATGCTACACCATACGGGGGCAATATTCATTTAGGGGTGCAAGGGGTGTCAAATAACATCTAAGACTTGAGACATCCAAGCCAACCTCACCTGCACGTGGTGCACCCTGCTGCATAACGAACGAGGCAATGGCGAAAGCGGGGTGGTAGGATTTTACAGTCCGACTGGGTCACAACCACCATGTATATGGCGAAAAAGCCCGTAATAGTGATTCGCTTCTGCTGGTCGCGTTTCGGGATCAGCGTGTGCATATCCAACTCTTCGCAGGCCGGCATGACAGCGGCGACCGGCGATGGATAGTATGTCACTCGGTGGTAGCCATTGTTTTTGGATTGCACTGTGCTTACCATCAGGTACAGTGCAGTCTTTTTGCCGTGCTACAATAATAAAAAAAAATAGCAGTTCGAAGAAAATTTTCATTTTTTTTTATATTTCATAGGAGGCAAACGAACAGGCTGGTGTTAAGTGATCACCGCCGTCCATAGACACTAACAACACCAGGGGAGTCGCAAGTGCGTTGCCAGCCTGTGTTTGAGGGGAGTGGTGCCTCCGGCGCTCTCACTGACCGAACGAAACGCAACAATGGAAGCACTTCTTCACGTCTTTTTCTGTAGGTCGGGTGGTAGTACCCCGGGCGAGTCGACCCATTCATGCTGATACCAGTAATAGTTTCAGCGTGGCTCTACCACCTACAATGTTACGTGTTATAGACATGACCTAACCTAACCTAACCTAACCTAACCTAACCTAACCTAACCTAACCTAACCTAACCTAACCTAACCTAACCTAACCTAACCTAACCTAACTCATTAGACATATTTGACCATCGAGCATTCAAATTCAAAAGGACAAACAAACACATTTTATACCCATGACGATTTACACAACATATAATAAATAATATCCCAGTATTCTTAATTATATCTGCCATATTGTTTTTTCCTATACGTTAATTTTAGTGTTCATATGCATCGACGCCGGTTCTGAGTGCTTTTCACTTTCCCAGCGATCGGTGGTTTTCTAATCTGATCCATATAAGTCACTGTTGAATCTTGCTTGGCGTCTATTTCTGTTCACATTCGCATGGTACATGTACATATGGTTTAAATATGCCGTTACAAGAAGAATATTCCCTTGGCCCTAACTGTGTGTAAGACAGATCTTGTAGGACTTCTCCTATTTCCAATATAATTAGTCATATTAAAATTCTCGTCCATTTTTATTTAATTATCAACTAGCGGGCCCGGCAGACGTTGTCTCGCCCTGATTATAAACAAATCCTTGACAAATTATACCAAAACGTTCCTCATGAATCACTTTATCTACTGGTGAAAACCGCATCCGTTCCGTAGTTTTTGAGTTTATCGCGAACAGACAGACAGACAGACGCGGTAGGAGACTTTGTTTTATACTATAATGATGATATATGTAAGTATATTTCCAATATATTATTGTATACTAGTTTCTGCTCGCGACATATTTTGCGATTCATTTTTATTTATTTAGATATATAAGTTGTATCTATGTTATAAAGCGTTGAAGGTATTCAGTTTAGCCTTTTTATTTTTGTTATTGTATTACTGTTGTTGATTGTTGTTATATCCACATTTGCAGATAAATAAATAAATAATAAATGCCTTCTTCGTAGAGAATTACAGCTTACTCAAAAATTCCGTTTTTTTAACTGAAAAACTAAGAGATTAGCGCGGTCAACCAATAAAACAAACCCTCCAGCTTTATTATATTAGTATAGATTATCTATGCGATACTCTATCCCTCTTTGGTGATTTGTCTATGTGATGGTATTTTAGATTATTCCACGTTATAATGTTGCTATTATGACTATTGAAGCCTGCGTCTTCAACGAAGTACGTGTATTTAGTTTTTTGATCAATACTCTTTTATGTACTGAAGTGAATACAGTTATAAACTTCTTTGAAATAAATAAATAGCATTATACAAACTAACTTTCAAGTGTAAAGTTGCTTGTCAACTCATTAGTTAGCGTAGTGTCAGACACCTTCCGGCAACTATAGACTTGTGGTACACAAGGTTTAGTTTAGTTTAATTTATAACACATTCGCTATAACAAATTCGAAGTATCGACGAGTATGCATCTGTAGTTTGGTCACTATGCTACACCATACAGGGATACCATTCATTTAGGGGTGCAAGGGGTGTCAAATAACATCTAAGACTTGAGACATCCAAGCCAACCTCACCTGCACGTGGTGCACCCATTTTTCCAATTTTTCTCTCCATAACAAATTTCCTCGGAGTTGAAGGAATAAATCAAATAAAAAATTACTCGAATTGGACCAGACGTCGTCGAGTTTTGAGCTTAGCAACATATTTTGCGATTCATTTTTATTTATTTAGATATATAAGTTGTATCTATGTTATAAAGCGTTGAAGGTATTCAGTTTAGCCTTTTTATTTTTGTTATTGTATTACTGTTGTTGATTGTTGTTATATCCACATTTGCAGATAAATAAATAAATAATAAATGCCTTCTTCGTAGAGAATTACAGCTTACTCAAAAATTCCGTTTTTTTAACTGAAAAACTAAAGCAAACCCGACCGCAGAAGTTAGTCCGGTATGTTTACAAAACATGTTGATACCGCGGAACAATATCGTGAGGCAGTTAAGTATCAAGATGTTGCAGGGCTCGTGTAGCTCTATGTCAAATAAATAAAGTGGAATCGCCGAGCTGAGTGTAGGCCGCGCGCCATTCGAGTTGCAAGGCCACTGGCACGCGGTAACCATTTACAAGTTACTGCACAGTTATATCTCACCTTGCTCCGCGTTAGAGTCTCTAAATCTTTACACCAATTTTGATTATCGATTTTCTAAAACATTCGTCCTTAAAACTTACAAGAATAATACTTCTTACTACAATCCAACCGTAGTATGAACATATACAATGAGCCCGTATCGAGACACATCTCATTAGACATATTTGACCATCGAGCATTCAAATTCAAAAGGACAAACAAACACATTTTATACCCATGACGATTTACACAACATATAATAAATAATATCCCAGTATTCTTAATTATATCTGCCATATTGTTTTTTCCTATACGTTAATTTTAGTGTTCATAAATGAATTCATTTTCATTTATTATTTATTCTTATTTAATTATTAGTAGCCCTCGCTAACTTCGCTTCGCCTTAATATGATCATTTTCTTAGCACCTTTTTAGTAGATATATGGAACACTTTGCTATACTAACCCCATACAGACTATTCGCTTATCCGCAATACAAACTGAGAAAGCGAAATTTTTAAAGCAAACTGTAGTCAAATGATAAAATTGCATGCGTCAACTCAAAAATGAAAAAAAGCATCGTAATTACGGATCCGTTCAAGTTGCTAATAACAATTTGAAGTATCGTTCACAGTTACAGAGAAAGAAAACTGATATTTAGGTTTTTCCGCGCAATTTTTCCAATTTTTCTCTCCATAACAAATTTCCTCGGAGTTGAAGGAATAAATCAAATAAAAAATTACTCGAATTGGACCAGACGTCGTCGAGTTTTGAGCTTAGCAACATATTTTGCGATTCATTTTTATTTATTTAGATATATAAGTTGTATCTATGTTATAAAGCGTTGAAGGTATTCAGTTTAGCCTTTTTATTTTTGTTATTGTATTACTGTTGTTGATTGTTGTTATATCCACATTTGCAGATAAATAAATAAATAATAAATGCCTTCTTCGTAGAGAATTACAGCTTACTCAAAAATTCCGTTTTTTTAACTGAAAAACTAAAGCAAACCCGACCGCAGAAGTTAGTCCGGTATGTTTACAAAACATGTTGATACCGCGGAACAATATCGTGAGGCAGTTAAGTATCAAGATGTTGCAGGGCTCGTGTAGCTCTATGTCAAATAAATAAAGTGGAATCGCCGAGCTGAGTGTAGGCCGCGCGCCATTCGAGTTGCAAGGCCACTGGCACGCGGTAACCACGAATCATTTATTTTATGGATATTTCTATGTAATTTACCGTAAGCATATTCTAATAATTTTAACGGTATCGTAAAACAAAGTCTGTAAGGATGGATCAATATTTTGATATTCCTTGATGCAAAAACATTTTTTTTTCGAACTGACTATGCTATCGGTCTAATAAGGTTATTATAGCTTCACCGGACTATGGGAAAAACTAATTGATAGATTATGTTTTAAAAAAACTATAATGTAGCTTATAAATCAAACTATAAACTCTTTTTGATTTGATTACTTAACTTTTTTAATTAGGTACTTTTGGCACCCAATCTTCTAGATTATTACTGCCATTGTCGGGTAGGTAATAATATAACAAGTGTTTTGTGATCATTTCAATGTTCTATCAAGGTGGTAGCTCTCTTTCCATGGAATTTTTGTGGCATCTCAGAATTTATACTCTGTGGTAATATTTTCCATCTACTTCACTCGTGCAAAGTAACCGAAACATATTACGTATAATATCACCAATATTACAAAATATAGAGTCAAATAACACAAGATTATGAATAAAATATAAAACTCAGTACATGATAGACTAAGATTCCGCCCAAATTTCTTAAATATTATTATTATATAACAAGTTATAAAATACCGATTATTCGTTAGTTTAACTAATTATTTTCATATTTAACCAAATACATCTAGAAACTTCTAAGAATTTAATAAAGTGCTCGTTAAGGGAGACAGATCATTCATAAGTAAATAATAAGAACAAGTACCTATTCTAGAAACTATGCATAGGAAATATAGAAATAAAATCGTGTAATCAAAACTATTGCATTGTAAAGAATACTTATCTAGAATAGATAAGCGTATCTACATAAAATTTAAGTGTCTGTATTTCTTCAGGTTAATTTCCGAAGTGACTTAACCAATTTTGATGGAACTTTTATGGGCAGACAGTGGATTTTTCAGAGTATTATTTATACACATTATTATGAGTTTTCAGATGCGTTGAGTAGACATGGTAAAAAATAATAGATAACTTAAAAAATATAAAAGTCCTGTGGGATAATTAGTAATTTTTAAATTTCTAATTGGAAATTGAACCTATAAATAATACTAGTGGGTGCCCAGTGGTTGACATTCGACCATAGTTCATTGATTTTTAAAGGGATAAATATTATAATAATAGTTGTATGTTATGTTATGTTGTATGTTATAATATCATTGTTGAATGTATAATGAAAAAGGGTAATTGGAACGTAAGAGTAAAATAATACATACAGTCGAGCATAGCAACCTCCTTCACAACCTTTCTTGAAGTCCTTTATTGACAGATGTCAAAATGTCTTTTTTATTTACATGTGTGTATATGTTGTTTAAAATTGAAGCAATAGTGTGAATAATGCATATTTTAATTAATTTAACGTACTTCTAATGAATTTTATATAAAATAAATAGGTTTCTGAACTTCTCCTCCATATAAACTTTAACTATGCCAAATTTCACGTTCATTCGTTCGCGCAATTCAGTTAAAAAGGGATACAAAGTTTAGGCTTCACGTATTAATATATATGATAAGCACAACAGGTACTTCTCATCAATCAAGGATATGAGAATGACACAAGAATGAAATCTAGGCATCAGTACTGTATACAATAAGTAGTATAATAATAAAATGATCTATGAATGTTTCCCAAATGTCATGGTCACCCTGATTGCGCCCGCGCATGCTCTAACCTAGAAACGAGCTAGATTTCGTGACATTCGCGTCTAACGCGCATGTGTGCGTACCCATTCACGACGTAGTGTTAGTTTAGCGAGCACACATGACCGTTCTATTTACAGTTGTATTGTGATTTATCAAAACATTTTGAACTTTATTTATATACACATAAGTGCGTCATGATTTATTGGTCGGCGTACGGTCGATATATTAATGCGGTTGACATGGCATTGGTTACTTTTGGTGAGATAGTATGGGCGTAGTTAAACAGTGTGCACATTGATAGTATAAACTGTGTTTAGAACATTTTAGTGGCCTTAATACAGTCGTGTACATACGCGTATATGTAGATTAAATGTGATAGCGTCATATTTAGTATGAATTTAGTTAGTGTTATATATTAAAATAATACATATGTTAAGTTTTATTCCGGGAAGTTCGAACGGAAGTCGTAAGTATCTATTTTATGTCGATATTTTGTTTTATTCTCTAGCGTAAACGAAATAGTTTGGCTGTATGAAAATCTGACACCTTTAATTTGACCTATTTTAAGAGAAATTCCATTAATTTGAAACTTAATTATTCGGCTGTGTTGGAAGAATATTTTAGTGTATGTATGTCGGTATATTTATTTGATATACTCTGTAGCCTAAATGAATTAATGGGTTTTAATATATGCGATGTTGTTCAATTTATCTTGTTTTGTGAGAGAGATATGTTAATATTTAAGTATGGTATTTCCAAACCGAATAAGGGAGGGGGTAAGTATCTATAATTCATTTTCTTTTTTTTCTGACTGAATGTTAACTCGGTTAAGTATTTAAAATATTTTAGAGGTGGTAGAGCCACGCTGAAGCTATTAGTGGTTTCAGCATGAATGGGTCGGCTTGTCCAGGGTACTACCGCCCGACACAAAAACACCGACGTGAAGTAACAGTGCTTGCATTGTTGCATTTCGTTCGGTCAGTGACAGCCCCCCCCCCTAAACACTGGATGGCAACGCATTTGTGACTCCTCTGGTGTTGCAGGTGCCTATGGACGATGGTGGTCACTTAACATCAGGTAACCCACGTGTTCGTTTGCGTCCTATTATATAAAAAAATATATGAAAGCGTAACAAACGAACAAACTCATGTATGCGTTTATGATATTATTAAGGAGGTAAAAAAGTAGGTCGATCAAGCGTCAATATGAAAAAAAATGTACTCGTGTAACCTAGATTTATAATATAAAATATTGGATATGAGTAACTACCTAGCATATTAGGTATATAGGTATTTCTACAAAATGCTAGTTTAAAGTCATCGGTCAAGGAAAATACCAAGGAAAATTCATTGTTCTATTGAGAATTACACGAATACATATATATTTGTAGTAAATAGCTATATAAGTAGGCAAAGATATAATAGTGTCTTCTTCTCCTCTGTATCGGAACCTATTTTTTTAATATTTAATAGTTATAGACGAGTTTTAGTGATCGCATTTAAAAAAAAATGAAAATACATATTTTTATGTCTATATATATAATATATTGAGAATTACACGAATACATATATATTTGTAGTAAATAGCTATATAAGCAGGCAAAGATATAATAGTGTCTTCTTCTCCTCTGTATCGGAACCTATTTTTTTAATATTTAATAGTTATAGACGAGTTTTAGTGCTCGCGTTTAAAAAAAATGAAAATATATATTTTTATGTCTATATATATATATATATAATATATGTCTCTTTTCATCCAGTACCTTTTTCTACTCTGTTTCTCAACAGATTTTATTTATTTGTTTTTTATTTAGTGGCTATTGGCGACTTTTAGTGTTCGTACATACCAAAAATAAAAATTTATGCCATTATTTATGTCTGCTCTCGTCATACTTCATACATTTATAAACCACTAGCCGACCCGTGCCCACTTCGTTGGGCGGTAATAGACATTATCAAGCTAAAACTTTTCTCTAGAACTCAATCATATATATCTCATAATTAAGGCAGCGTTCGTAAGAAACGTTTTCGTTCGAACATTTTTTTACGAGTCCCCAGATATTAACCCCTACAACTTCACAAACATTACCTCTTTATAACATTAGTATAGATTATAGATAATATAATTAGTTAATAGCTTCTGCCCGCGACTTCGAACGCGTGGAATCGTTATTTTGGGCTAAGACGCAGCGGGAGCTCTAAAAAGGAAAAAGTACCCCGTTTTTAAAACATTTTTCATTGTTGCTCCTCTCCTATTAGTCTTAGCGTGATGATATGTAGCCTATGACACTCACAAATAACATTGCTTTATACTGGTAAGAATCGGTTTAATAGTTCCTGAGATTACCGCCTACAACGTCACAAACTCACAAACTTTACCTCTTTATAATATTAGTATATAGATTATAGCCCCTGCCCGCGACTTCGTCCACGTAGTAATAGTTCTCTGGGCAAATGCTGACACACAGCAGAAGCTCAAAAAGAGAATCTCGATTTTGAAACATTTTTTTGTCTGTGCTCCGCTCCTACTGGCCTTAGCGTGATGATATATAGCCTATAACTATTCTCGATGAATGAGCTATATCACACTGAAAGAATTATTCAAATCCGACCAGTAGTTCCTGAGATTACCCCTTACAACGCCACAACGTCACAAACTCACAATGTCACAAACTTTACCTCTTTATAATATTAGTATAGATAGATATAATACAACGAGAGATTATAGAGTTTGATAAAAAAAATACATATAATTATATCCATACATAAACACACGAAGAAAAAAAATTGTACCCCTTTTAAGCTTAGTGCACGCACACGTGTGTGTGAGATTTTGCATAGTCAAAATACATATGGAAAGCGAGTACAAAAATAATTCCGGAATAACGCAGTATACAATACCTATAAAGTAATTGAAATAAGTCGTGATTTTGTAGACTTAAAATTCTGATACAAAGATAATCTAATATTCTACCATATTATGGTAATAATACATTTCTAATCCCCAATAACGTAATAAGAAACGCACCGTTAAGTTCCAAATTTAAATTGAACAAAGAATTTTCTAGAACGATGTTTATTTTTGAGGTTATAACTTTATTACAAAGTAGTTTAATACTCAACGTACTTTCTTACTGAGAACCTTTTTACGATCATTCCATTTTTATCCAACTTATTGGATTGGAGACGGCTTTAAGACTTTTATAACTCAAATCTCAACTCGTATAAATTTTAATTATTTAGTTAAATCCTTGTAAATACGTAAGTTTATATGAATTTCAGAAAAATCATAGCTTCATTTTTAACTAGGCTAGCAGCACGAGCGTCGAATCATTTTTCCGTGTCTAACTGACGGGAAATATGATTCAATTATTATTTATTTTGTTATTCAGTATTTCCCCGCTTTTGTTCGCAAAGTTACACGAGTTAGTGCTGATATTTTTTTTTCTTATGTATTTTTTTTTGTCATCGGTAGCAAATGAACAGGTTGGTCACCTGATGTTGAGTGATCACAACCGTCACTAATGATGGACACTAACAACACCAGAGGAGTCGCAAGTGCGTTGCCACCCTTTGTGGGGAACGGTTAGAGGCGGGAGAGGGCGAGGAGAGGGGAGGGGAGGTGGGTATCCGGCGCTCTCACTGACCGAACGAAACGCAACAATGCAAGCACTGTTAGTTACTTCACGTCGGTTTTCTATGAGAGGGTGGTACTACCCCGGACGAGCCGTCCCATTTATGCTGAAACCAGTAATAGCTCCAGCGTGGCTCTATCACCATCAATTTATAATCCAATGTTATTTACATGTTACGATTTTTTCATTTATTACTATTAAAAGTTAACAAAATAAAGATAACTTTATTTAATTAAAGTTTTGAAGGGACTCTTATGAATGTAAAAACTCTACCATTCGTTCAGGCAAAAAAATCTCTGGCATCGAGAAAAAACCGACAAAAAACACGACATGGTTTATCTTTTCTATACACATGTATAAAATGAAAGCGTGTTTGTAATTTCAAAGTTTTTTTTAACTAAAATATATACGTTACTTTTACCAAAATCCAGTTTTTCTTTCAGACTTTTCTTTTAAAAAATAGGGTTCTACTCAAATATAGCAAACAATAAACCAGTGTCCATAACCGAGTGAGACCCGCGCGCACTGTTAAAAAGGAAAATATTTATTGGGGGTAAATCGTCGTAGGTTCGAATGCTGGTTTCCTTTTGGTGTAGGAAAACACTGTGAAAAAACCATCGCATGATGGTAGTGGTTTTTTCTAAGTTCTCTGGCAAGCCACCAACCTCAAATTAAATATATACCACCAAGCACCCAAAGGTGAGTCTGGACTTAAGAACCAATCCGTCTAAATGACATTAAGTTAGCATTATTTCTAGACATTTTATTAAAAGAAGAAGATAGAGTCTGAACTGAACAATATCTTCGTACAATATCAAACTTTGTTATATCAATTTTATAGATACTAATAATTTTAGCATACGTGCGTCAGTTGTATTTAATGTACGAGATAACAGAGTGCATGCATTTCGCACACGGTCTAGTATCGGCCGTGACATACAAAACTACGTAAATACACATATAGTATATACATAATAACGTCTATTACAAGGCTATAAACATTTTAGCACTCCGTGTAGGTACGCTTGCTGTAATGTTATTTCCCATGAGATTGAGGGGTTTGACCTAATTCCTAGATGCAAATGTGTCCTATATAAACCTAATTACATTAAAATAACTATTTTGTATCGGATTGGAATGCGACTAACACCCGTATATACGGAACATCGGCAATTAAAATATTTTGGGGGTGCAAATTCGTAAAAAATTCTAGGTAAGTCATGTTATATAGTGGATTTTATATTTTACTAGCGGATCCAGCAGACGTTGTTTCGTCGAAATTATAAAAAAAACCTTGATAAATTATATACGATAACCTTCCCCATGAATCACTTTATCCATTGGTGAAAACTGCAGAAAAATCCGTTCAGTAGCTTTTGAGTTTATCTCGAACGAACTGACACAAGTCATGTTATATAGTGGATTTTATATTTTACTAGCGGATCCAGCAGACGTTGTTTCGTCGAAATTATAAAAAAAACCTTGATAAATTATATACGATAACCTTCCCCATGAATCACTTTATCCATTGGTGAAAACTGCAGAAAAATCCGTTCAGTAGTTTTTGAGTTTATCGCGAACGAACGGACACCGGTAGAGGACTTTGTTTTATATTATGTAATGGTTCATAATCTTGTATTATTTGGCCCTATATTTTGTAATATTGGTGGTGTTTACGTAATATAGTTTGGTTATTGTGCACAAGTGGATCGTAAATAATACCACGGAGTATGGATTCTGACTTGCCACAACAACTCCCTGGAAAGTTCTAACAAGACAGCCACCATTTTGTTAGAACGTTGAAATCATCGCAAGAAACTTATAATATCAATTCGACAATGGCAGTAATCATTTACTAGAAGATTGGTTGTCAAAAATAGATAAATAAGTGAAAAGTCTAAAGTAAAGGTAAGCTGTAACAGAACAGAAAAAGTGGGTGCCGATAATTATTATATAATATACCTATTCTAATTTAGTTTGTATGCAATTTATATACAGAAATAAAGGCTTATTTTTTATTTTATAATATCGACGTCATTATCATCACACAATAAATTATTCATAATCACTCAAAAAACACTTAACCAATTACAAACTAGAAGATTGTTTTAGATTATTACTGTCATTGGGTCTGACGATAATTTCTATAATAATAATAAATTTATTTATTTGACCTCACAATTACATTCTTAAACCTATACAATAATAATTATGAACAAAGAAAGAGTACATTTTACAGAAGAGTAAATTTACAGTGCAAATTAATGTGAGGTCTGGAGTCTCAAAAAGGTTCAAAGACCTGAACTACAGATCTCTATGTTCTAACAAGATGGCGTTCGCTTGTCAAATCTTTTCGTTTTTTTTCTCAGGTTTCATGCTCCGTGAAATTATCTTCCATCCAGTTCACTTGTGCATAACTCAACTATATTACGTAACATACCACAAATATTACAAATTATCGAGGCAGACAACACAAGATTATGAATAAAATGTTAAATCCAGTACATGACATTCCAAGATCCGGCCCAAAACTCCTTGTTTATTATTTATGGCGTGTACTACATTGAACTATGTCTTCTTGAACTTCAACTAAACACCAAATACTATTTTTAATTAATAAAAAATTACAATATTTTGATACACAAGTCGAAACACTAGCTTTTGCCTTTTCACAATCGATGATGTTCACATTCGACAATTGTCAACTGGACGTGGATTATTCTAATTTGTTCTGTTGTACCGTTTTATACATACAATACTCTTTGTTATGATATATTACAATTAAAGTGTACTAAGTCGCGCGCGAATATTAGTAACTTCCCTTTTTTGTCTTCTCGAACTGTCTACGCTATTAACCAAGCAAGGTCTTAACAGCTTCACCGGACTACTAAGGCGAGCGCTTAAGGCACTTAGCCGATTTTATTAGGACATTTCGCGACCTAACTTATATGAGTTAGTGAGATGTATATGTGTACCAAGCATATATACCTCAATAACTCTTATATGTATATATTTCGTATCGGGTATGCCCATCGATCAACGAAAAACTTCCCTATGTATTCACAAACTTATGAATTGTACATAAATATTACGTACGCTCTGCATTATACGTGGGTTTTTGTTCCCAGAAGCCAGTATTATGGCGAAAAGGAAAATTTCTCTGACATTTTATGAGTTCAAGTTAACAAAAGAAGTTAATTTGTGTGATTTGAAACGCACCATCATTTTGTTATTACGTCCACCATTTTGATGTTCGCGCGGGTTTCTGTCTAGGGTTGCTAGTTTATAAAAATATGAGAAAGTTTAACAATACTAGATATTATATTATTAAGGTTGTATTTACGCGTTATCTTAGTTTGTTATGTAAAAGTTTTTATTTATTATTCATACACTTGATGAATGGTGGTAGAGCCACGCTGAAACTATTATTGGTTTCAGCATGAATGGGTCGGCTCGTCCGGGGTAGTACCACCCTCTCATAGAAAACCGACGTGAAGTAACAGTGCTTGCATTGTTGCGTTTCGTTCGGTCAGTGAGAGCGCCGGAGACCCATCTCCCCTCCCCTCTCCTCTCCTTTTCCCTCCCCTAACCCTTCCCTCCGAAAGATGGCAACGCACTTACGACTCCTCTGGGGTTGTTAGTGTGCATGGATGGTGGTGATCACTTAACAGCAGGTGACCCACCTGTTCGTTTGCCACCTATGACATAAAAAAAAAAAAAAATACACTTTTAATGCTATATTTTATTTGTGGCACATTGCATAACATATTTTGATTACTGACCAGATGTCTTTTATATATAATAATATGGTGTAGTCCCGTGAAGCTGTTAAGACCTTGCTAGGTCAATAACGTAGTCAGTTCGAAAATAATAATAATGATATGGAAAATGAATTCTGAGAAATTACATAGACTCACGGCCGTAGCTAGGGGGGCATTGTGGGGCAATGTCCTACCTTACCTTGAAATCACAATGCCCTACATTAAAGATACCAAAAACAAAGATAAATTATTATAATTAAATTGGTTTTTCATAGTTTAAGATGAAATAAATTGTAGCGATAAGTATCGAAACTTTTCCTAACATACCACAGTTTGTAACATATGGGGGGGCAGATCAATTATGATACATTTTTTA
>MU160503.1:56617-77636 GCA_015888305.1 Antheraea pernyi | reverse complement strand
CAATATGTTGTGTCGTCACAAATTGCTTGGAAAGGAGTTCACGAATTATTAGACGCAATCCGTGTTATTACAAAAAAGTATACTACGCATTGAACTCGTACTAAAAAAAAATTGATCACAAAAGAGTGTCTTACGTTTGTTTACAGATGGACATTATTTTAATTTAAGTATTTTCTAACACTCGTCTAAGTTGACAGTTCTTATTCAATTGTTGTAATCAACTGTATCTCTATTTTTGCCGGCAAAAGAAATTTCATAGTAAATTATGGATTTCGTGGGTGTAATTAATTTGGAAAAAGTAAATAAACTAAACAATTTTGGGCATTCACAAGTAAATCATAACTACTACTATCTGACACTATTGACATCTGGCAGTGTATTTAATCTGTCATTATACTGTTGTTCCACCTTACGCACTTTACGTAATATATAAATCTTATAAATTGCTTATTTTATTTACTTTATACATCAATTTTTACAATACTTTTAACTAAAAGATCACAATAATGATAACCAATTTAATGTAATAATAAGTAAATTTTCTTAATGAAGACCTGAACAAAAATATTATTCATAAATTATAATTGTTTGCAAAATATCTACATGTAATCGAACGTCTTCGAATGATGAGATCGAACTGAATGAATACTATTCAGAGAATCAAATGTTAGCTAGATACCCCTTGGACACGCTTTCGTAATAAAGTATTTAAACCTGACTTCAACTACATTTTAAATTTTAGGCACTGCTTAGTAAAATTAGTGTTATACCCGTGTTCATTTTTGTTTTTGTAATAAAACCGAATAGGTTTAGATAGTTGATTATGTTATAGCAAAGTACTAATACCTATTTTATTTTACAGGTTATCGACATGACGATACATTTGTAAATATACTAATAATAACAATTTTGTAAACTAAATTTAAATTTAGCCATATTTATAGACAACCACTATACTATACACAATAAATTAAATTTCAATAGAACTAAATATTTAACTATGTTACACATTTAAAGGTTTAACATAAATAATATGAAAACTAAAGAAAGAGAAAGAAAATATTAAAACCAATTAATACTTTAAAACTCTATTTATAAGGTGAAGGTGGTAGAGCCACGCTGTAGCTATTACTGGTTTCAGCATGAATGTGTCGGCTCGCCCGGGGTACTACCACCCTCTCACAGAACACCGACGTGAAGTAACAGTGCTTGCATTTTTGCGTTTCGTTCGGTCAGTGAGAGCGCCTGGGGCCCACCTCCTTTCCCCCTTTCCCTTTTTTACTCCTCCCCCATACACAGGCTGGCAACGCACTTGCGACTCCCCTGGTGTTGCTAGTGTCTATGGACGGTGGTGACCACTTAACATCAGGTGACCCGACCCACCTGTTCGTTTGCGCCTTTTGACATTAAAAAAAAAATTATGAATATGAATATATTTTATCGCTGTTTTGAATTTAATTCGTTTATTTGAGAAAATGAAAGAAGGGAAAACGAATACTGTAACTAACCTGTGTCTTTCGTTATTCGACGCTCAATAAAAGGCACCGATGGATACATACGGAGAGATTCTTTAATCACCAACTCCAGATATTTCATTTGTTGTAATTCACTAGGATGTTAAAAAAAATATTAGTATATGTATGTATCTACTTTCAGTTTTACAGATACAAATAATAAAGTATCTGTTCAAGGTAAAGCAGAGTCCTATTCGTTACACCACCCTAAGATGTATTAGCGATTGTAAATTGAGTATCTATGGGGTTATAAGTATATTTCTCAGATATTTAGATTTCCTCATATTGTTCTCCTTCATCATCAGCTTAATTATTCATCATTGCAACCATCATGTGAACGATGTTTACATCCTAAAATGACGACCCTCTCTGAGCATCCGCCAAAAACGAATATAGCTATCTATGTCTATAACTATGTACGTTCGAAAAAATATGTCATGTATGATGAAAGATAAACCAGATCGAGTATCTTGCCGGTTCTTCTCGATAACTGCGTTGTTTTCCGAACCATTGGTAATTTTGACGTTCATTATTATCTTCTCAGGGCCTAAAGTTAATAAAGTGATCGAGTATCTTGCCGGTTCTTTTCGATAACTGCGTTGTTTTCCGAACCATTGGTAATTTTGACGTTCATTATTATCTTCTCAGGGCCTAAATTCAGTAAAGTATTTTTGATTTCATTTGATTTGAACAGCCTGTAAGAGACTCACTGCAGGACCATAGGCCTCTTCCCAAAAGAAGGTATGGCCATAATCACCATACCAGCCCACAACGTATTGGCAATTTTAAACTCCGATAAAGCCACAGTTTAGTATTTTCCCAGTCAATAATGTTACCAATTTAAACTAGTAAATGTACGGGAATTTCGAAAAACTCGTTGCCTGGAATAGAAGCTGCGGACATCAGACTGATGTTCCTCCGGTCAAACCGGTCCATCATGACTATTGCAACTTAATCTGCTTAATTGCACATCAGTTGAATTATTACCGGTTAATTTAAAATTGGTATTGTTGGAAATAAATGAAAACGTCGGGTAGTTATACTGCGAAGGCCCGTATGAGGAGCCTTACCGTGTTGACTCACTCTTTCGGTGGCCGTCATATCGTGCGATAGCTCTGTCCGAACTTATGTCGGTTATTTAAAGAGTGATTCATTGTTAGAATTTATTCTTAGCAGTTTATATCTAAATTGACCAGTTCTCGGTGTTTAATAATCAATAATTGTTCAAATTCATAACAGTATATATTTACAAATTCCGATTAAAAATATAAATGCATGGCGATTCTTGAAACAGTGCATATCATCATATACGTGAAGCCTAAACTTTGTATCCCTTTTTAACGGAATTGCGCGAACGGATGAACGTGAAACTTGGCATAGTTAAAGTTTATATGGAGGAGAAGTGAAGAAAGCTATTTATTTTATATAAAATGCATTAGAAGTACATTAAATTAATTAAAATATGTATTACTCACACTACTGCTTCAATTTTACACAACATATACACACATGTAAATAAAAACGACATTTTGACAAATAAAAACGACATTTTGACATCTGTCAATAAAGAACTTCAAAAAAGATTGTGAAGGAGGTTGCTATGCTCGATTGTATGTATTATTTTACTCTTACGTTCCAATTACCCTTTTTCATTCTACATTCTACAATGATATTATAACATAATACCCTTTGACAAAAGAACCCTAATAAAATTCAAACTTAAAATTAATGAACTATGGTCGAATGTCGACCTCTGGGCGGCCACTAGTCGTTTATAAATATGTATTAAGTCAATGCAACATTTCTAATGAATTTCATTTTTAATGACTTAAATTTAGCATTTTATTATAATAGCATTTACAATAAGTGGAGTGTACCAGCCATTGGTACATCATTTGAAATAATATAATGTGTTTGGATGTAGCAAACTTTATTAAAAATATATATGCTGCTAAATATTAAAATACAAGTCAAATGCTTGTTGATTGTCGAACCGTCAATACTTTTCGTATAATTCCAAATTAATTCATAAATAAAGAAAGAATAAATCACAAATGTAGCATTTTCTTAAGTTTTTTCAACTTCCGAAGTTCAATAAGTGGTTTTGTAATTTGAGATGGTTTTAACCTGTATGTAGGATCCCTGTCCATATCACCGTTCAAAATTTCCAATTGTTCTTCCAAAATCTTCTGCTGTACGTCTTGATATTTTGATATGCAGAAAAGGCTGTACACAATACCAGATGTCGTTGTGTCGTGACCCTTAAAATAATAACATAATTGGTGCATGTCCTGTAAAATCATAGAATATAATATCCTTACTAATATTAAACGTGAATGCGAGCTTGTTTGTTTGTGACGCATTAACTACGCAAGCGCTGGAGGACCACCTCCCCTCCTTCCTCACTTCCTCCCCCAACCACAGGCTGACAACGCACTTGCGGCTCCCCTGGTGTTTGCTATTTGCTAGTGTCTATGGACGGACGCAACCGATAAATACAAAAATTGGATGATTTCGCCGCTAAGACACGATTTTTCTGTTTTTTTTTTTGTCACCGTGCCTGATGGTGTGCACAGTGCAATTCAAAAACAATGGCGACTACCGATAGATGCGTTATCCCTCGCCGGTCGCAGCTATCATGCCGGCCTGCGTGAGCGAACAACCTCCATCCGTGTCCAGGGGTGACCAGTGTTAATCATCTCACCGGTACTCGAACCACGGCGAAAGTCATTCGCTACTAGATATGCATGAGATGATCCCGAAACTCTACGCGCAGAACGAATCACTATTACGGGCTTTTACGCTACATGCATGTTGGTCGCGACCCAGTCGGGCTTTAAAACCCTACCACCCCGCAAATGTATCTATATAATATCGGCTAATACTCGCGACTTTGTTCGAGTCATTTATTATCTTAACAATATATTGCACATAGGAAACCGTTTCTCCACGGCATGGGAACAACCAACGAATATAATACCGGCTAATACTCGCGACTTTGTTCGAGTCATTTATTATCTTAACAATATATTGCACATAGGAAACCGTTTCTCCACGGCATGGGAACAACCAACGAATATAATACCGGCTAATACTCGCGACTTTGTTCGAGTCATTTATTATCTTAACAATATATTGCACATAGGAAAGCGTTTCTCCACGGCATAGGAACAACCATCGATGGAACAAGTAGGACTTCTAAAAATCACACTTTTAAAAAACTTTATATTAAACTAGTTGTGCCCACGATTCTGTCCGCGTGGAACCTAATGTAAAAAACAGGGACTAATAAAATCATCTGAATGTATTAACTTATCTACTTTTCTCTCTTACTAAATCGAGTCGTCATTAAAATTACAATAACTTTTGATAGAGTGGACCGATGTTAAAGAAACAAGGACTAAGTTATTCTCGAGGATACGCTTTATGATTATGATGGGGTTTTATTCTAAACCCAGTACTTTAGCAGTGATCCATGTTTATACAAACAGAGAGACAGACATTTCTAAAAATTATTGAATTGTATTTTATTACTTATTCCTAGAGACATGCAACAATTTTTTTCCTTGAAAATCGAATAAGTACAGATAAGTTAGATTTACATTCTTATATATATATATATATACATGTATACATGAAGATACTGTGATATATTTTAAATCTTATACAATAACTAAAAAATCTTTAAAAAAAAACTTCGGTTACTTAACTGATCACTTAACATCAGGTGACCCACCTGATCGTTTGCCTCCAATGATATAAAAAAAAAGATTAGTTTTTTTTTAAAGATTTTTTAGTTATTGTATAAGATTTAAAATATATCACAGTATCTTCATGTATACATGTATATATATATATATATAAGAATGTAAATCTAACTTATCTGTACTTATTCGATTTTCAAGGAAAAAAATTGTTGCATGTCTCTAGGAATAAGTAATAAAATACAATTCAATAATTTTTAGAAATGTCTGTCTCTCTGTTTGTATAAACATGGATCACTGCTAAAGTACTGGGTTTAGAATAAAACCCCATCATAATCATAAAGCGTATCCTCGAGAATAACTTAGTCCTTGTTTCTTTAACATCGGTCCACTCTATCAAAAGTTATTGTAATTTTAATGACGACTCGATTTAGTAAGAGAGAAAAGTAGATAAGTTAATACATTCAGATGATTTTATTAGTCCCTGTTTTTTACATTAGGTTCCACGCGGACAGAATCGTGGGCACAACTAGTTTAATATAAAGTTTTTTAAAAGTGTGATTTTTAGAAGTCCTACTTGTTCCATCGATGGTTGTTCCTATGCCGTGGAGAAACGCTTTCCTATGTGCAATATATTGTTAAGATAATAAATGACTCGAACAAAGTCGCGAGTATTAGCCGGTATTATATTCGTTGGTTGTTCCCATGCCGTGGAGAAACGGTTTCCTATGTGCAATATATTGTTAAGATAATAAATGACTCGAACAAAGTCGCGAGTATTAGCCGGTATTATATTCGTTGGTTGTTCCCATGCCGTGGAGAAACGGTTTCCTATGTGCAATATATTGTTAAGATAATAAATGACTCGAACAAAGTCGCGAGTATTAGCCGGTATTATATTCGTTGGTTGTTCCCATGCCGTGGAGAAACGGTTTCCTATGTGCAATATATTGTTAAGATAATAAATGACTCGAACAAAGTCGCGAGTATTAGCCGGTATTATATTCGTTGGTTGTTCCCATGCCGTGGAGAAACGGTTTCCTATGTGCAATATATTGTTAAGATAATAAATGACTCGAACAAAGTCGCGAGTATTAGCCGGTATTATATTCGTTGGTTGTTCCCATGCCGTGGAGAAACGGTTTCCTATGTGCAATATATTGTTAAGATAATAAATGACTCGAACAAAGTCGCGAGTATTAGCCGGTATTATATTCGTTGGTTGTTCCCATGCCGTGGAGAAACGGTTTCCTATGTGCAATATATTGTTAAGATAATAAATGACTCGAACAAAGTCGCGAGTATTAGCCGGTATTATATTCGTTGGTTGTTCCCATGCCGTGGAGAAACGGTTTCCTATGTGCAATATATTGTTAAGATAATAAATGACTCGAACAAAGTCGCGAGTATTAGCCGGTATTATATTCGTTGGTTGTTCCCATGCCGTGGAGAAACGGTTTCCTATGTGCAATATATTGTTAAGATAATAAATGACTCGAACAAAGTCGCGAGTATTAGCCGGTATTATATTCGTTGGTTGTTCCCATGCCGTGGAGAAACGGTTTCCTATGTGCAATATATTGTTAAGATAATAAATGACTCGAACAAAGTCGCGAGTATTAGCCGGTATTATATTCGTTGGTTGTTCCCATGCCGTGGAGAAACGGTTTCCTATGTGCAATATATTGTTAAGATAATAAATGACTCGAACAAAGTCGCGAGTATTAGCCGGTATTATATTCGTTGGTTGTTCCCATTCGCCGCCGTGAACTCTTACACGGCGGCGAGAACTCCTGCTTCCAGCTCCCATGGCAGGAAGCCGGCGAGCGTAAAGGCCACTGCCGAGGACACCGTCGGGTATACCCGGATTGCCCTCTGTGTTTATTAGCATCCCTGACCGCATCGACTGTATCGTATTTTGTAACATATAACAGACCAGTATCAGTAATTAAAATATTACAAAGCGGTTTCATTAATAAGGTCATTTACATTGCATAAGCTGATAATAGGGAAGCAACCCAACTTTATCATATAGTTTATTCCGTCATTTGCTACTTAATTAATACTATCGGTACTATTAAATATAAAACCCAAGGCAAGTTCGTAAATTAATCGTACTTAAGCCTGAAGTCATGAAACTATACAAATTTTATCTAGTATGTGGGAATACATTAAGAATTTTCATTACAATTTATTGGGTTGTGTGTGTAAGATAGAAGTTTTCAAGCACAACAAGAAGCATTAAAATGCTAACATCATTAGAACGTAAAGTAATATAGCAGTTTTTTTATCGTAGTTGATTAAATAAAACAATCTTCTGTTTATGACCATATAATATCTTAATCCTAACTAATCTCAACTAATATTATAAAAGAAGTATTTATTGTATATAATTTATTGCGTTTTAACAACTTTTTTTATAGGTTTTAGACTCTCATCTCATGTTTAATTTGTAGTCCGGTGAAGCTGTTAAGACCTTGCTTGGTCAATAGCGTAGTCAGTTCGAAAAAAAAAAAGCAAACACTATTACTTCACGTCGGTTTTCTGTGAGAGGGTGGTACTAGCCCGGGCGAGCCGACCCATTCATGCTGAAACCAGTAATAGCTTCAGCGTGGCTCTACCACCTACGAGAACCTAAACTGAAAATGTGATCGGAATAAATCCAAAAGTTCTTGAGTAATGCGTGCACAAGGGCAGACCTCTATAATTTAATTTATACTTATGTATGCATATATTTTAATTATCCATATTTTAAAAAAAAAGCGTATTATCGTAACACACGCAGCTGACATAACACAACAAAATTACGTTAATTAAAAGAAAAACAATTTTTGATAAAGAAACTACTACATAACATTCTATGGCAGATTGGATGGAAGTATAAAATAATTTATATTCTATATTCATAAACTATATTACGTATAATACCACCAGTATTACAAAATATACAGCCGAATAACACAAGATTATGAATATAGAATATAAATTATTTTATACTTCCATCCAATCTGCCATAGAATGTTATGTAGTAGTTTCTTTATCAAAAATTGTTTTCCTTTTAATTAACGTAATTTTGTTGTGTTATGTCAGCTGCGTGTGTTACGATAATACGCTTTTTTTTTAAAATATGGATAATTAAAATATATGCATACATAAGTATAAATTAAATTATAGAGGTCTGCCCTTGTGCACGCATTACTCAAGAACTTTTGGATTTATTCCGATCACATTTTCAGTTTAGGTTCTCGTAGGTGGTAGAGCCACGCTGAAGCTATTACTGGTTTCAGCATGAATGGGTCGGCTCGCCCGGGCTAGTACCACCCTCTCACAGAAAACCGACGTGAAGTAATAGTGTTTGCTTTTTTTTTTTCGAACTGACTACGCTATTGACCAAGCAAGGTCTTAACAGCTTCACCGGACCATCTGGATACTTAATTACTATGTGGATAACAGTTTTCCAAGCACACTCAATCAACGCTTATTTATATTTAGAGAAAAAGTCAAGGCTGAGTACCCGTCTCACTGACTCTGGCTTAATACAAAATATATCGAAATCATATTTATTTGTTTGTTTGTTTAAACTATTCAAACCGTTTCTCCACGGCATGGGAACAACCAACGAATATAATACCGGCTAATACTCGCGACTTTGTTCGAGTCATTTATTATCTTAACAATATATTGCACATAGGAAACCGTTTCTCCACGGCATGGGAACAACCAACGAATATAATACCGGCTAATACTCGCGACTTTGTTCGAGTCATTTATTATCTTAACAATATATTGCACATAGGAAAGCGTTTCTCCACGGCATGGGAACAACCAACGATGGAACAAGTAGGACTTCTAAAAATCACACTTTTAAAAAACTTTATATTGAACTAGTTGTGCCCACGACTCTGTCCGCGTGGAACCTAATGTAAAAAACAGGGACTAATAAAATCATCTGAATGTATTAACTTATCTACTTTTCTCTCTTACTAAATCGAGTCGTCATTAAAATTACAATAACTTTTGATAGAGTGGACCGATGTTAAAGAAACAAGGACTAAGTTATTCTCGAGGATACGCTTTATGATTATGATGGGGTTTTATTCTAAACCCAGTACTTTAGCAGTGATCCATGTTTATACAAACAGAGAGACAGACATTTCTAAAAATTATTGAATTGTATTTTATTACTTATTCCTAGAGACATGCAACAATTTTTTTCCTTGAAAATCGAATAAGTACAGATAAGTTAGATTTACATTCTTATATATATATATATATACATGTATACATGAAGATACTGTGATATATTTTAAATCTTATACAATAACTAAAAAATCTTTAAAAAAAAACTAATCTTTTTTTTTATATCATTGGAGGCAAACGATCAGGTGGGTCACCTGATGTTAAGTGATCAGTTAAGTAACCGAACGAAACGCAATAATGCAAACACTATTTGTAGTCCGGTGAAGCTGTTAAGACCTTGCTTGGTCAATAGCGTAGTCAGTTCGAAAAAAAAAAAGCAAACACTATTACTTCACGTCGGTTTTCTGTGAGAGGGTGGTACTAGCCCGGGCGAGCCGACCCATTCATGCTGAAACCAGTAATAGCTTCAGCGTGGCTCTACCACCTACGAGAACCTAAACTGAAAATGTGATCGGAATAAATCCAAAAGTTCTTGAGTAATGCGTGCACAAGGGCAGACCTCTATAATTTAATTTATACTTATGTATGCATATATTTTAATTATCCATATTTTAAAAAAAAAGCGTATTATCGTAACACACGCAGCTGACATAACACAACAAAATTACGTTAATTAAAAGGAAAACAATTTTTGATAAAGAAACTACTACATAACATTCTATGGCAGATTGGATGGAAGTATAAAATAATTTATATTCTATATTCATAATCTTGTGTTATTCGGCTGTATATTTTGTAATACTGGTGGTATTATACGTAATATAGTTTGGTTATTATGCATAAGTGAAGTGGATCGGAAATAATACCACGGACCATGGATTCTTACTTGTCACAAAAACACCCTGAACATTGAAATGATAGCAAGAAACTTGTAATATCATACTCAACAATGGCAGCAACGAGAGTAATAGCTAGAGCTAAGATTACTTGCAAAAAGCCCTACGCTATGGTTTCGCTAAAAATCCGACTCAGTTGCAAAGATACGAACTTCACACTCAACCGAATATTCAAAAATTCTGCATACACGTCATTAGGTGTGCAAAAAGGATAAGACCAAATCTCTATTCACGCGAAAGAAGCCGCGAGCAAAAGTTAGTGATATAATAAACTAAAAAGTTTGTGAGGATGGATGGACATATGATAGCAAGAAACTTGTAATATCATACTCAACAATGGCAGCAATAATGTAGGTCGTAGATTGGTTGCCAAAAATAACTATTAAAAATCATTTAAGTTTAAAAAAATAATGAATTACGTTTCAATCTCGACCTATGGACGACCTTTAATTGATATAGGTAGATCTAGCCGTTACTTCAGTAGTCCAAGGTGACGATGTTCTTAACTTATTATCCTCTTGTATTCACATTGTAAGTTACAACATCTCGTTGTTTTCGTATATGTTATTTATTTATTTAGTTTATAGGAAGACCAACAGCACTAATTACAAGAATTACTATGGATAATAAACAACAGAAAACCATTTACAGGTCTCCACGAATAGGCATCTGGATACTTAATTACTATGTGGATAACAGTTTTCCAAGCACACTCAATCAACGCTTATTTATATTTAGAGAAAAAGTCAAGGCTGAGTACCCGTCTCACTGACTCTGGCTTAATACAAAATATATCGAAATCATATTTATTTGTTTGTTTGTTTAAACTATTCCCTGCCCGCAAATATAAAACCCAAGGCAAGTTCGTAAATTAATCGTACTTAAGCCTGAAGTCATGAAACTATACAAATTTTATCTAGTATGTGGGAATACATTAAGAATTTTCATTACAATTTATTGGGTTGTGTGTGTAAGATAGAAGTTTTCAAGCACAACAAGAAGCATTAAAATGCTAACATCATTAGAACGTAAAGTAGTATAGCAGTTTTTTTATCGTAGTTGATTAAATAAAACAATCTTCTGTTTATGACCATATAATATCTTAATCCTAACTAATCTCAACTAATATTATAAAAGAAGTATTTATTGTATATAATTTATTGCGTTTTAACAACTTTTTTTTATAGGTTTTAGCGTGTGACCATAATCTCATCTCATGTTGAATGACGAAGTGGCTTAATATGGTAAACACGCTAAACGTAAACGGGACTGGGTCTCGTGCAGTTACCGGAATACACCAACAGATGCTTGGCAACAGATTCTCAACGAGAGTAATAGCTAGAGCTAAGATTACTTGCAAAAAGCCCTACGCTATGGTTTCGCTAAAAATCCGACTCAGTTGCAAAGATACGAACTTCACACTCAACCGAATATTCAAAAATTCTGCATACACGTCATTAGGTGTGCAAAAAGGATAAGACCAAATCTCTATTCACGCGAAAGAAGCCGCGAGCAAAAGTTAGTGATATAATAAACTAAAAAGTTTGTGAGGATGGATGGACATTTGTTACTCTTTGTTACACAGACTACTGAACATATTTTAATGTATCTTTACAGTACTATAATTTATACATCAGAATACTACATAGGCTATAATTTATAAAAATATTGCTTTAAAAATTACATTGATATTTCTATTTATATAGGTTACCAACAGAGTCAACATCAATACATTATTATTAGAATAAAGAGTACAGTTCAACCTTTTTGCTAGATGACCTTATTTACAGGCAACAACGGTTTGCATATCAAATATTTTACTGTATAATGTGATTTAAATAATTAGGAGTTCTGATTTGTATTTATTTTTAAAGTTACTGTTTGTTTGTTTAAACTATTCCCTGCCCGCCACAGAAACGAATTTTGACGATAATTGGTGGACACCAATGGAAGATGGATCGGCGTATAGTGTCTCATAACCTTTGTAGGAACATTAAAACTAATATTTTTAAGAAGGTCCGGGCAGTCCGTTGCGCCAGATATGATGCTCGTCATGTAAGTGATCACACACTTCCGGTGCCGATTTTGCGGAATTATGTGTAAACAGTAATTGCTTTGACTTGCATAGATCGCCCTATAAAAGGCAAGATGTCGGTGATATCTACGTATTTTTATGTACAAAATATTGTAAGGCGAAGCTCTGCCCAAATAAATAGTGACAGTATCTACGAAGTGTTTATTAGCATCCTTTTTTTTTTAACGTGGGGAAATCCCTTATCGATACGCCACCCTCCCGGGGGAGAGGGTGGGTTATGTCCGAGTCGCACGGACTAAAACCCCACGGTGTACCGACAGACCGTTTTGTGGGGGCGGCAAGGGATCGTTCAAGCTAATCAACCTTGTAGAGCCGCCCCCACGGTCCGCCCGGCGGAAGGTGACCGCCGGGCTCCTACCTATAGAGGGACAGACCGGGTACACACCGGCTGCCCCCCCTCGTCCGCCGGACCTGTGCAATGAGGAGATGGGCCCCCCGGCCCATCCCCTCAGGTCCGGCTACGGTGGCAGGAGGAGTTGGGCGAAGCGCCTTCTCCTCCTGCCTGTCCTCCTTTGGCGGAGACGGCCACTTTGAGGGTCTGCCTCGCGGGCCCTCTCCGCCTCCTCCTTCTGCGAGATGACCTCCTCGCAGAAGGAGGCCATCGCTCGCCAACCGGCGGAAGGTGACAGCATGGCCTAAACCACGCTCGGCAGCGATAAGTCCGTTCCCACGGCCGCCGCCAGGATGCGGCGCTGCTCCCCCCGCGCAGCACACTCAGACAGCGTGTGCTGCGCGGTATCTTCCTCAGCGCCGCACTCGTGGCATAGTTTGATCGTTATTACTTTTGTGTTACTTCAATTATTTTGAAGAATTATTAATAAATAGTATTTGGCTTGACTCTCATACTTCGGCCTATAAAAGGCAAGATGTCGCTGATCTACATGTCGAAACACTAATAACACATTAGAGATACATAAACAAGAATAATTATATAAAATTGTTGTATAGCTTAAATAACATTAATTTGGTTCATTATTTATTATTTTTGCGTTACTTAAATTATTTTGCGGAATTATGTGTAAATAGTAATTGCTTTGACTTGCATAGATCGACCTATAAAAGGCAAGATGTCGGTGATATCTACGTATTTTTATGTACAAAATATTGTAAGGCGAAGCTCTGCCCAAATAAATAGTGACAGTATCTACGAAGTGTTTATAGCATCCCTGACCGCATCGACTGTATCGTATTTTGTAACATATAACAGACCAGTATCAGTAATTAAAATATTACAAAGCGGTTTCATTAATAAGGTCATTTACATTGCATAAGCTGATAATACAGAAGCACCCCAACTTTATCATACAGTTTATTCCGTCATTTGCTACTTAATTAATACTATCGGTACTATTAAATATAAAACCCAAGGCAAGTTCGTAAATTAATCGTACTTAAGCCTGAAGTCATGAAACTATACAAATTTTATCTAGTATGTGGGAATACATTAAGAATTTTCATTACAATTTATTGGGTTGTGTGTGTAAGATAGAAGTTTTCAAGCACAACAAGAAGCATTAAAATGCTAACATCATTAGAACGTAAAGTAGTATAGCAGTTTTTTTATCGTAGTTGATTAAATAAAACAATCTTCTGTTTATGACCATATAATATCTTAATCCTAACTAATCTCAACTAATATTATAAAAGAAGTATTTATTGTATATAATTTATTGCGTTTTAACAACTTTTTTTTATAGGTTTTAGCGTGTGACCATAATCTCATCTCATGTTGAATGACGAAGTGGCTTAATATGGTAAACACGCTAAACGTAAACGGGACTGGGTCTCGTGCAGTTACCGGAATACACCAACAGATGCTTGGCAACAGATTCTCAACGAGAGTAATAGCTAGAGCTAAGATTACTTGCAAAAAGCCCTACGCTATGGTTTCGCTAAAAATCCGACTCAGTTGCAAAGATACGAACTTCACACTCAACCGAATATTCAAAAATTCTGCATACACGTCATTAGGTGTGCAAAAAGGATAAGACCAAATCTCTATTCACGCGAAAGAAGCCGCGAGCAAAAGTTAGTGATATAATAAACTAAAAAGTTTGTGAGGATGGATGGACATTTGTTACTCTTTGTTACACAGACTACTGAACATATTTTAATGTATCTTTACAGTACTATAATTTATACATCAGAATACTACATAGGCTATAATTTATAAAAATATTGCTTTAAAAATTACATTGATATTTCTATTTATATAGGTTACCAACAGAGTCAACATCAATACATTATTATTAGAATAAAGAGTACAGTTCAACCTTTTTGCTAGATGACCTTATTTACAGGCAACAACGGTTTGCATATCAAATATTTTACTGTATAATGTGATTTAAATAATTAGGAGTTCTGATTTGTATTTATTTTTAAAGTTACATGGTTTATTTTATTTCAAAATATTAATTGCAAGATCTCCTCATACGCAATATTTATTACTCACACAATCGGACCACATTAAATTCCATAGAGAATATATTTGCGATGAAATTAATTAATTCGTCTAAAATTAGTGTATTCCTCGACGTGTTTGACATATTTCGTTTGCTTTGTCATTTATAAATGGTCAAGGTGACTCAAATATAGATGTTATTTAATGATACTGCCGATTATAAGTAATTTATATTCTAGGCAGTTGCCTACTTGTTTATATAATGTTATAATCGATGTAGACAAAGTAATTGTCTGCATCGATTATTATGTTAACAATATACTTTTGTACATATGGAAAGGACTTAAATATCACACTGCTTGACCCAATTCTTCAGGGCAGCAAAGCAGATCGCTGAACGCGTAATATTTATAAAATTCGTAGTTTCTTGAAATTTTAATAGCTTTATGCAACATTTAAATTCAAACTTTATATATATTTTATATAAGAATATGTCTAATAGTGCTGGGTTATGAAAGAGATGGATGAGAGAAAATTACATGTGGCAGAGATGCGAATATTAAGGTGTGACTAGAATGGATAAGATTAAGAATGAGTATATCAGAGAAAGTTTGAAAGTAGCACCAGTGACAGAGAAGTTGAGGAGTAATAGGTTAGCATGCTATGGGCATGTCATGAGGAGAGATGAAACCCATGTAACTGGGAGCCGGAGGCTCCCCCCTTCGTTTCCTCGCCGCCGTGAACTCTTACACGGCGGCGAGAACTCCTGCTTCCAGCTCCCATGGCAGGAAGCCGGCGAGCGTAAAGGCCACTGCCGAGGACACCGTCGGGTATACCCGGATTGCCCTCTGTGTTTATTAGCATCCCTGACCGCATCGACTGTATCGTATTTTGTAACATATAACAGACCAGTATCAGTAATTAAAATATTACAAAGCGGTTTCATTAATAAGGTCATTTACATTGCATTTAAATTCAAACTTTATATATATTTTATATAAGAATATGTCTAATAGTGCTGGGTTATGAAAGAGATGGATGAGAGAAAATTACATGTGGCAGAGATGCGAATATTAAGGTGTGACTAGAATGGATAAGATTAAGAATGAGTATATCAGAGAAAGTTTGAAAGTAGCACCAGTGACAGAGAAGTTGAGGAGTAATAGGTTAGCATGCTATGGGCATGTCATGAGGAGAGATGAAACCCATGTAACTAGAAAAGTTTTGAGTATGATGGTGGATGGATATACGAGTAGAGGAAGACAGAAAAAGGTATGGATGTATTGTGTGAAAAATGATATGACAGGAGAGAGTGGAAAAAGAAAAGGTGTTGTGCCGACCCTACTTAGGTGGGATAAGGGTAAGAAGATGATGATGATGATAAGAATATGTCTAATAGTTTACGTAAAATATTTCAACAGAATGCCCGTTAGTCATTTTGTGATTATTTAAATTGCTTTCAACCTTTGACCTCATAACAAAACATAGATTAAAAGATGACCAGAGAATACATCTATGATTACAAAAGTAATTCCGTAAATCAGCTAAACAATTTTCGACAGAAAGACAGACAGGGAGACGTTGCCTTTTATATGTGAGAATTAACATTTTCATTGTATTGTTGTCTGAGAAACGGACGGATTAATTAATTGTGTGTTAATGACTACGTCCGGTACCGCTATGACACACCCGAGAGGCGAGACTACAACGCCACCCGGGGAACCACTATTGACCTGCGACACCGCGCTATTGACTTTAGCGGAGGTGTTACTAATGACCTCGACCGCTATTGGTTGAAGTTATCGGCTGTTCATTATTCACCCCGGTGTGAGACTACATTGGTGGGAGTTCAGCATATAAAGGGCAAGATGTCGCTGGTCTGCACGCACTCCTATGTGGAAGTTATTGTAAGGCGAAGCTCTGGCCAAATGAATAGTGACAGCATCTACGAAGTGTTTATTGGCATTCCTGATTGCATCGACACTATACGTGATTAGTGTAACACACTTTTTTACTGATTTATGACCATATAATATCTTAATCCTAACTAATCTCAACTAATATTATAAAAGAAGTATTTATTGTATATAATTTATTGCGTTTTAACAACTTTTTTTATAGGTTTTAGACTCTCATCTCATGTTTAATGACGAAGTGGCTTAATATGGTAAACACGCTAAACGTAAACGGGACTGGGTCTCGTGCAGTTACCGGAATACACCAACAGATGCTAAGCAACAGATTCTCAATTTGAGAGTAATAGCTAGAGCTAAGATTACTTGGAAAAAAACCCTACGCTATGGTTTTGCTAAAATCCGACTCAGTTGCAAAGATACAAACTTCACACTCAACCGAATATCAAAAAATTCTACATACACGTCATTAGGTGTACAAAAAGGACAAGACCAAATCAAAGTTAGTGGTATAATAAACTAAAAAGTTTGTAAGGATGTATGGACATTTGTTACTCTTTGTTACACAGACTACTGAACATATTTTAATGTATATTTACAGTACTATAATTTATACATCAGAATACTACATAGGCTATAATTTATAAAAATATTGCTTTAAAAAATACATTGATATTTCTATTTATATAGGTTACCAACAGAGTCAACATCAATACATTATTATTAAAATAAAGAGTACAGTTCAACCTTTTTGCTAGATGACCTTATTTACAGGCAACAACGGTTTGCATATCAAATATTTTACTGTATAATGTGATTTAAATAATTAGGAGTTCTGATTTGTATTTATTTTTAAAGTTACATGGTTTATTTTATTTCAAAATATTAATTGCAAGTTCTCCTCATACGCAATATTTATTACTCACACAATCGGACCACATTAAATTCCATAGAGAATATATTTGCGATGAAATTAATTAATTCGTCTAAAATTAGTGTATTCCTCGACGCGTTTGACATATTTCGTTTGCTTTGTCATTTATAAATGGTCAAGGTGACTCAAATATAGATGTTATTTAATGATACTGCCGATTATAAGTAATTTATATTCTAGGCAGTTTCCTGACTGCATCGACACTATACGTGATTAGTGTAACATGTGTTTTAATTTTTTGGGATTAGATAAATTTCATTTATTTCAAAATAGTAAGGCGTTTATTTGCTCTTAGGCGCACTAAGACTAATTTTAAAAACATCAATTTAAATACACAAGATTTCAACGTTTAATTAAAACAGTTATTTTATAAGTAAACCATTACGTCTTGTCAGTTACTACTGTAAAATTAAATATTTAAACATTTCTTTAAAACGCCCTTAATACCAACGTATACTTAAAAGGACCGATATTTAGAAATTATAATAATTATTAACCCCTACGCGCCTCCGTGGTCGCGAGCGCAGAAGGCATTTCCTAGAACCTCGACCTAGAGCAAAAGTGTCAATATTGCGAGTTTTTGCATGGGCTATATTTTCATGCAAATGACTGAAAACTGAAAGTTTGCAGTGCAGCGCAGTGCAATTGCCAAGCAAATACACGAGTTTGTGCCGATGTAATAATTTCGTTGTACGATCGAGTGTACAATGCGTTCATTAAATGTTACGAGGAACCCTTGTCAATGCAGGAAATATAAAAAAAGATAAAATAATTTTGCAGTTTTATTAAAAACTGTATTTATAAATTACTCCGTGAAAACTGGAGAGAGAGGGGTGGGATTTTCACATATACTACAGGTATTTATCAAGGGGAGGGATGGAGTAAAAAATTGTCAAATATGGGTTACGTAGTATGGATACGTTGCGTAACTAAATAACCATCGGATACACATATCAAACGGCTCAGGATCAGCCATTTGTAAATGTAGCAACACACAAACCTCCAACAATCGTAGTACGTGGGTACCACAATAATTTGGGTGAGAAGCCAAAAATGTTACTCCGAAAGATCAAGTTATCTAGGAATGGACCAGACACTTGATTAAGTCCGTTCCTGTGACACGCACAGGACACTGCACAACCAAACAATTACGGCCTCTCGCTACTTATTTATTGTATCCAATACTGTATCCTGTATCAAATTATTGTATCATGATACTGCCGATTATAAGTAATTTATATTCTAGGCAGTTGCCTACTTGTTTATATAATATTATAATCGATGTAGACAAAGTAATTGTCTGCAATGCAGGAAAAAGAGATAAAATAATTTTGGAGAAAAATATTAAAAACTGAATGTATGAATTACTCCGTGAAAACTGGAGGGAGAGGGGTGAGATTTTCACATATACTACAGGTATTTATCAAGGGGAAGAATGGGGTAAAAAATTGTCAAATATGGGTCACGTAGTATTGATCCATCGGATACACATATCAAACGGGTCAGGATCAGCCATTTGTAAATATAGCAACACACAAACCTCCACCAATCGTAGTACGTGGGTAACACAATAATTTGCGTGAGAAGCCAAAAACGGCACTCTGAAAGGTCAAGTTATTTAGGAATGTACCAGATACTTGAGGATTAAGTCCGTTCCTGTGATACGCACAGGACACTGTACAACCAAACAATTACTGCCTATCGCTACTTATTGTATCCAATACTGTATTCTATATCAAATTATTGTATGCACATTCCTTTTATTATTAGTTTTTATTGTATACTCTTTATTGGTTTCAATTCTGTTATTGCTCAAATATAGTGTTTATTCCTTGTATATACTACTCTAATATTGCTTGTATTTTTACTAACTGTAATCCTTAACGCATGTTCTATTTTTATCTCATTTAAATATTCCTGCTCGGCTCAATAAAGGGGCTCTACCTCGAGCATTCAACTAGCGTGATACAGCGGTACTACATTCATTAGTTCTCTGCGTGCACCACATCGTACACACGTGCACACACACACGGTATGGTCACAGGTTCTGTGAGAGACACTTTTTCAAAGTTCAAAAAATTTAATACAATCAAATTCGATGATTTAATTTTAGTTAAAAATATAAATACCTCGAACATGAATGTATCCACTTCTTCTCTAATACTGGTATCGTCGACTTGCTTCCCGTCCACCTTGGCTAACAGGAGCAAATCCAAAAATGCATGCTTGTTCTTGATCCCTATTTCAACAAAGTTTAAAATGCATTTACGTTTTTGAATTTTTTTGAATAAGGAATATTTTAGACTAACACACAACTCATCAAATGTAGATATGAAAAAATTTGTTTCGAAAATTGGTTGTGAAAATTATTCATTCGCATCGTATTTATTTATTTTAAATGGAGCAAACAATAAGTTGCAGATATTAGTATTTCCATGAATTAATCCTAGATTATATACATCGTTATTGAATCCACAATAATGACCATATCATAACGTTTGTACTATTGACTTACTATTGACTGACCTTCATTGACTAAAGCGGAATTATTATTGGATCCATAGACAGCCATTCTTAATATTATTTAAATTATATTGGTTATCTCGTATTTCCTGGACACTTTAAGGGGCAGTTAAAGACTAAACAAGCGCATTGTCTCTTCGAACGTCAGACCGATCACATGTCTGTAGATATTCCATAACTAAATCAGGCTTGTATTCGTACAATGAGGGCGTATTACGGGTATGAAGTATTTTTATATCGAATGTTAATAATAAAAACGAATACAAGCCTGATTTAGTTATGGAATATCTACAGACATGTGATCGGTCTTATTATTTATTTGTAGGAATATAAACAGGTTTTAATACGCAATTCAAAATACAATAAACTTAGAGCCAATTAAAGATATACACTAGTAGACAATGAAATAGTAATAAAAAGAATATTAAGTGATGCACGAAGAATAATAAAGTATAATGTAAAGTTACATATTATGCATCCGTGTCGAATAATGATTAGATGATCGCTTGTTTTGCTGCATTAATTGGATTATTAAAATGATTCAGTTTCATTTCTTTAGTGAATTTATTATAATTGTATAATAAATGGTAGAGCCACGTTTAAGCTATTACTGCTTTCAGTATGAATGGGTCGGCTTGCCTGGGGTAGTACCACCCGACCCACAGAAAACCGACGTGAAGTAACAATGTGTAAGATTTGTTGTTATATTTCCTCTAAATATATTTTTATCACTTAACTAGTCCCACCCTAATTATAAAAAAAATCCTTAACAAATTATATATTAGAACCTCTTCCATGAATCACTTTATCTACTGGTGAATACCGCATGAAAGTCCGTTCAGTAGTTTTTGAGTTTATCGCGAACAGACAGACAGACGCGGTAGGGGACTTTGTTTTAT
>MU160503.1:0-44906 GCA_015888305.1 Antheraea pernyi | reverse complement strand
GTATAGTCAAAATTTTAATACAAATCAGAGTTTATGTTAAAGAATATAAAATAGACATTTATTCAACCTTAAATTGTCTCGATGCTATACATAGTGTATTATAATAACTATCAATACCTATATTCGATTCCTGCGCAACTATATTCACAAAGGTGAGCAGGTTTATCGAGGACTGTACATATTAGATTTCCAAGTGTAATTAATAACTTACATACAAGAAGTATTCTATAATTAAATTGTGACTATAAATTCGAGTTTATAAAAAAAAATAACAGTTAAAACTGCAGGGCAAGTTGACATTGATTTAAGACCAAGGCGTAGAAAAGTTTTTTTTTTAACTGACTACGCTATTGACCTAACAACAGCTTCACCGGACTACTAAGGCGAGCGCTTAATGCACTCAGCCGATTTTTGTTTGGGCAACTAGCTCAAGGGTGCACGGCACACCTCGGTTTGGCTGTTGCCCGATTCATGCAATTCGCGACCTATCTGAGCGAACCTAAGATAAGCTAAACTATTCATACATATATGAGTTGTTGAAACGTATATGTGTACCAAGCATACATATCTCAACAACTCTTATGTATATTTTGTATCGGAACGTGCACCCTTGAGCTAGTTGCCCAAACAAAAATCGGCTGAGTGCATTAAGCGCTCGCCTTAGTAGTCCGGTGAAGCTGTTGTTAGGTCAATAATAGCGTAGGTTCGAGAAAAAAATACTTTTCTACGCCTTGGTCTTAAATCAATGTCAACTTGCCCTGCAGTTTTAACTGTTAATTTTTTTTATAAACTCGAATTTATAGTCACAATTTAATTATAGAATACTTCTTGTATGTAAGTTATTAATTACACTTGGAAATCTAATATGTACAGTCCTCGATAAACCTGCTCACCTTTGTGAATATAGTTGCGCAGGAATCGAATATAGGTATTGATAGTTATTATAATACACTATGTATAGCATCGAGACAATTTAAGGTTGAATAAATGTCTATTTTATATTCTTTAACATAAACTCTGATTTGTATTAAAATTTTGACTATACTTCCCGCAGGCCTGAACTTACGGCTATAGGCAGAATGGCCAAAATGATTGAACAGGACTGTAAATATGCAAAGATAAAACAGATTTTCCTCTCTGTCGATCAATTTTCTTTTTATTTATTTAGTAGCTATTATGAGCTAATAATATATAGTAATATTTGTTTTAAAAAGGAAACGGTTTCATCCATACAATAGACGACCACTAGGCGTCCAAGAGTATTAATTAATATATGTTTTAATATTTGAATCTTATTTCAAGGTCTAGCCTTAATAAAATTGTTAATATATTCTCAATCAGTGACGAATAATTTGAATAAATCATTCCTATATACGAATCGTTGTTCATGTTAGTCATTTATTCGATAAATTATGTATTAAAAAAAATTTATGATTTGAAAGAAAATCAGTAACAGACTTAAGATCATGATTTCATTAAGAATAAATAACATGTATACATATTTGTGCCAGTTATTCGGTGCAATTATAAGTATAACTTACTTAAAAGAAAATGTAGGAAACGTATATATAAATTAAATCGTTAGTAACTGCTTACTTATTTGATACATAAACTTAAGTGATTACTAAACTCTTCTTCTTCTTACTTTTATAATTCTATTTATACTAGACTAGCTACTCCCCGCGACTTAATGTGTATTTCACATATCCTTCGGGAATACTGCTTCTTTTGATACATTTTATGCCTTTCATGATACTTTATATTATGTAATTCTTTAAACTTATGGCATCATCTTGTTACTCTATGTTCGTTAGAAGCCACACTACTTGTAACGTCACAGAATAAGTACTTACCTTTATCATTTTTGCTTTGTTTTTAATAAAATATTATTATTATTATTTTCTGGATGAAAAGTACCACATGTCCTTTTTTGTACTCCTGACCACTTGTGTGCAAAATTTTTTGTTAAGTTCAAAATCAAAATCAAAGTTACATTATTTAAAGTGTTTGACTTACGTTTCAATAGCTTTCACGTATTCCGATTCACTGTTTTCCTGTGCGTTTACCGACACGCCCATAATGGATTCTGAAAAACTTAAAATGTTTACACATACTTCACGAACTTTGTTACAAGACAAATTAATTTAATATGGCAGAATTTTTTATAAAATACTAACTGACCCGCGCCAATTCGTCTGCGTGAAATCGGTTACCTACCGATTCCAATTGTATTTCCAAAGTAGCAAAATCTTAAAAAACCAAGACTCGATTACAGCGACGCCCACCGTTTTCAATTGTGAAACCAAACAATTCAGGGACTCAAACAAATACCCAGTTGTTTTAGAGAATAACCACGCATGTGTGGAAGAAACTTCGATGAGACTGACGTAGCGCCATGTCATTCAGGAACATAAATAATTTCGTTTCGTTTGAAATACGAACGACAGCTGAATCATTTCGATATTGTTGATATAAAAATGTTTAAATCACAATTAAAAAATAGGAGAGTGAAGTTAGAAAGGTGAAAATTTGGGGTTATAGGTATTTTTTGATGGCTTATAAGAAATTCACAAAAAAATGAACAAAAAAATCTGGATAGGGACACCCTAATCACCTAAAGGTATAAAATATACTTTACGACCTATTTTCATACCTACGCGAATAAAAAATGGGAGAGTGGAGTTAGAAATTCACAAAAAATTTTTTTTAAAAAAATTGGATAGGGACACCCTAATCACCTAAATGTATGAAATATACCAAGCGACCTATTCTCATACCTACCAAAAATACATTTAAAATTTCATAAAAATCGGTCCAGTCGTTTCGGAGGAGTTCAAGCACAAACATCGTGACACGAGATTTTTATATATTAGATAATGTTACTATGAATGTTTTAATTAAGCAGTTTTAAATTTAAATATGCTAATTGTTATCGTTTCTGTTTTTCCTAGGACGACATTGAAAGTTAGCCTTCTTTGACTACAAATGTATTAAAACCAGTTTTCTCGGTGTCACTAAGGTTATATCTACAAAATTCAAGTCTTGAGAATTTATACAAACTAGTGGGCGCTCAAACTATAACCGGTTTCAGCATGAATGGGTCGGCTTACCCGGGGTAGTACCACCCTCTCACAGAAAACCGAGGTGAAGTAACAGTGCTTGCATTGTTGCATTTCGTTCGGTCAGTGCGAGCGCCGGAGGCCCACCTCCCCCTTACCGCTCGCCCCTTCCCCACCAACACAAGCTGGCAACGCACTTGCGACTCCCCTGGTGTTGCAAGTGTCTATGGACGGTGGTGATCATTTAACATCAGATGACCTACCTGTTCGTTTGCCTCCTATGATATAAAAAAACATTTGAATTTCGCTTAAAATCTCTTAAAACTAAAGGAAATCGTGACCAACAGTTTCAAACCTACAAACAGTTAAAAATCAAACCTATTTATATTAACTAATCTTATGTAGTTTTGACGTTTTTGAGTGCATTCTCAGAGCCTTAATTGAATAAAGATTTTTGCGATTTGATTTGATATGTAATTTCTTTCTAATTAATTAATTAATATTAAAGTTTATAGTATCACTAACCTGTAACGTTGTCAAGAGCCGCCAGTGCTGTTATGGGAAACAAATCGATAGGTGTTCCGTTGGCCAATTTACTGATTTTTTTTCGATATATCCGCGCATTCTTGCAGAAAACTGGCAGGAAATTTTGCAATATGTTGAAATGGAAGGCTGGCGTTAGAAATTTGCGATGACTTTTCCATCTTTCACCTTGAAATTAACCTCGTGTTTTAATATTGATTTGGAAATTCAACAGCGTACAAGTGATTTAACAAAGTAATGTACAATATGTAACAATTGAAGACAAAACAGGATTTTTCAATTATAATAAAGTTAAACATAATTTATATATCATTACATATGAAACAAAGTCCCCTACTGCGTCTGTCTGTCTGTCTGTTCGCGATAAACTTAAAAGCTACTGAACGAATTTTCATGCGGTTTTCAGCAGTGGATAAAGTGATTCGTGAGGTAGGTTTTGGTATATAATTTGTCAAGGGGATTTTTATAACCAGAGCGGGACAACTTTTGCCGGGTCCGCTTGTAAATATAATAAGTTATACAAAAAAAAGAAAGCCATTTATTCTTTACTGAGGTTTATGCGCGTCTATATATTTATATATGTGTGTGTGTATTTGTGACTCCTGCTAGTGCTTATATATTTTTTATATTGTTGTACACTTGGTATATAATTTGTCAAGGGGATTTTTATTACCAGGGCGAGACAACGTTTGCCGGGCCCGCTTGTTAATATAATAAATTATACAAATAAAAGGAAGACATTTATTCCTTACTGAGGTTTAAGCGTGTGTATATATTTATATGTGTGTGTGTATTTGCGACTTCTGCTAGTGCTTATAATTTTTTTTATATTGTTGTACATGTTTTACTGCAATGTGACTTTATAGTTTCACTCTAAATGCATATTGATAATCAAAGTATATCTATCGCATCATATACATATAGGGACGGTAAATGCGGCAAAGTACTGAATTTTGTACATAGTTTGTTTTGGAAACTACAAGATGGCGACAATCTTTATAACCTGATAGTATATCGAGTTATAACGATACCGTTAGCACAGTAAGTTAGTTAAATACGTTGCAAATGTCTTAAGAAGTTCTAGATATATATTGTTGAAGTCGACGTGATGTTAGATTATAAAGGGCATGTTAAATTACTCGTTAATTATAGATAATAGAATACTAGATAATAATAGTTAATTACACGTCTTTATCAGCTGTTACTATTATCCAATTATCCATTTAAAGATATAATAACAGTTAGATTTTATTATTAAGACTCATAGAATAGTAGCATATAATTCTAAACAGCTTACATATAGCTCTCAATTGTCTTTTTTTATCACAGCATAAAGCCTGCACTGTACCTACTTGCTGAAAAGCACATTATAATCCAGGCAAAGTAAACAATAGGAACATTTACAATTTCTCTTTGTCGACAGCTGTATACTCGTATATTATACAGACTGTCCCCAAAACAAAAGAAACGAAAAAAGAGTCACTATGTATATGGTGTTCAAATACAGTTGGGTAGCTCTGTTATTGATTGAAGAACTTTCCGAAAATTCATCATTAATAAGATAGTGATGTTACTTTCCACTTCCGCCTGGAATACATTGAAAAACTGAATTTAGTAAAAGACCGGCATAATCTAAATACTAGAAACTGTAATAAACTGGTGGTCCCATGTTTCAGACTTAGCAAAATCAGTAATAGTTTTTTAGGTAATAGTGTTAGGTTCTACAATAAACTCCCAAAGCATGTTACCGATTTGCCTGAATGTAAATTTAAGCGCCATGTCAAACGGGTTTTAGTTTCAAAAGGATATTATAGAGTGGATCAGTATGTGAATGATAGTGATGTCTGGAATTGACTCCTCTCTGTGCATCTACTAAAAGCATTGATGATGTATTGGAAATATATGTTAAAAAAATGTACCCGTTCGAGTTTCTTGCCGGTTCTTCTCGATGACTGGGTTGTTTTCCGAACCGGAGGTAGTCTTTGACGTTCATAAGTGCCTTATTAGGGCCTAAACTGAATAAAGTATTTTTGATTTGATTTGATTTGATTTGAATAGATTGACCACTACCACGTCTCACACAATCGATTACTCGTATTTGGCTCCTTCACGATTTTGTGAGACGTGATAGGGGTCAATCTTTTTTTATATATTACAGGGGGCATACGAACAGACCGGTCACCTGATGGTAAGTGATCACCGCTGTCCACAGACACCAGCAACATCAGGGAGTCGCAAGTGCGTTGCCGGCCTGTGTTGGAGGGAAGTGGGGTGGGCGAGGGGGCGGCGATGTGGGTATCCGGAGGTCTCACGAACCGAACGAAACGCAACAGTGCAAGCACTGTTACTTCACGTCGGTTTTCTATGAGAGGGTGGTACTCCCCCGGACGAGCCGACCCATTCATGCTGACACATGCTGAATAGCTATTCCTATTCCAGACGGAAGTGCAAAGTAACATTCACTATAATATTGGGGAATCTCTATCAACTTACTTTATATGCTAGATATTCACCGATCGATCCCGAAGCGAGATTTGCCTAATCACACTACCATATATATGGTATATGGTATTTGCAGTCCAATAAGACATAACCTAATTATTACTCTTAATTTATATATTATACTAGCTGAGTTCCGCTCGCTTGGTTGGGCATTACAAAACAGCAAACGGTGAATTGTATCCAAAAAATAAAGAGCCAGAACCTTCTACGAAAAATTTCGCATCGAATGATCATAGTCATATGACCAACACGTTCAATGGTTTTGACATGAATGAGCCTCAAAGATCTGTATTTAAATTATACTAGTGGGCGTCCAGTGGTCGACATTCGACCATAGTTCATTGATTTTTTAAAGGGAGAAATATTATAATAATTGTTGTATGTTATAATATCATTGTTGAATGTAGAATGAAAAAGAGTAATTGGAACGTAAGAGTAAAATAATACATACAATCGAGCATAGCAACCTCCTTTACAACCTTTTTTGAAGTCCGTTATTGACAGATGTCAAAATGTCTTTTTTATTTACATGTGTGTATATGTTGTGTAAAATTGAAGCAGTAGTGTGAGTAATGCATATTTTAATTAATTTAATGTACTTCTAATGCATTTTATATAAAATAAATAGCTTTCTGCACTTCTCCTCCGTATAAACTTTAATTATGCCAAATTTCACGTTCATCCGTTCGCCCAATTCCGTTAAAAAGGGATACAAAGTTTAGGCTTCACGTATTAATATATATGACGATGTTCCACGCTAAATCGAGTGGTTTGACATTTTTTTTTATTATTCCCTCAATTTTGTAAGTAAGAAGAAGAGTTTAGTAATCACTTAAGTTTATTTATTGAACAAGTAGACAGTTACTAAAGAGTTACTTTAAATAAATATTCGTAATTCCCACATGTTCTTTTAAGTAAGTTGACCATAATTGCATCGAATAACTGGTACAAATATAATGTTTTAATATCCTCCTGGTAATTATTGACATTTTTTTTATTACTCGTTCAAAAGATTTTTTTTACATAACTTTCTTAAAAATGTCCAGCTTTGATCTATCTATTTTTTCTGATCTATTTGATCTATTTTAGTTTTTACATGGCCTTTCTAAAAAATAATCAAAAATATTTAAACAATGAATCTACCTATCGATTTATTTATTATTTTAAACTTCCATCTATTTATTTCTCAATTTTTAAGCCTGGTCTAGACTTGGGTTCGCTGTAGCTACACTATTTATTTTCTATTTTTTTTTATTTCAAATCAACAAATTTTAAAGCTAAAGAACTTTATATACTATTTTCAAAAACTGAATTGTATAGCTAAACTAACGAAACCTGAGCAATGTGATATCTATTTATAATGCTGATTATTAGAATTTACCTTCAGCGGTGAGAAGCCCTCGTCCTAACCATTCGTGTAGGTAGCTGTATGAATTACCCTTAGTTATTAACTCGGAGCTGGATACTAAAGGCTGAAATATTAAGCTACAATATATCATCATACAACACATCATTTGCATATCACAAATACATTTATAGCCACTTTGCAAAAATATTTTGCGTCTACATTATACAGAATCGCGATCTCCAAATTGATAACAATTGAGCGTCCTTTCCAAAGTGGTACACATGTATCTATACATACAATAAGAATGAAAATCTAACGTGTCTTTTTAGATTTTTATGAAAAAAATTGTTGCAGGTGTCTTGGAATAAGTCTTCGTTCAACAATAACTACATATCGGGTCGGCTCGAAAAATACGTCTAGGTAAATAACAGCTCACTTGAAACGTGAGCTTTTATTTTGTTTATTTTGTTTGAAACACAGCCAATGTAAGCCTGTTTCACAATGCCACAGTGTATTCAAAAGATGCAAAAATAATACCCGAAGCAATTTAACGGCCGGAGTATCCTACTTTTCCCTAAATACATGTTGAATAAGTTATATTTTAAGCTTTAAACTAACAAATAATATTAAATTTTGAACAAAATTACCGCTTTTAAGTATGTGGTACAAATGTTTGGTCAAGGCTCTCCAACCACGCACAAACACGCAGAATAACGGGAAAAAGTACTTTATTTATTGCGTGTTAAGGTTGAATTCACACTAAATGTTGTTTATGTTGTCTTTTCATTTGTAAGTGACGGGAGTAATTTATTGCTTTGCTCGTTTTATCGTAAGTATTAGATAATATTTTAAACATTCGTGACCTTATTACTAGGTGTCATGGTTGTAATTAGGTTGACATTGAAACAGTTTTAAAAAATTTTTCCCCCTTTCTTAGTAAACAAATAACTACACATAAGTATATATTTTTTAGATATACATCTAAAGAAAATTTACTGGCACTGAGGTGCAACTACCAAAACGCATCTAGAGGTACTTGGCCATACAATTTCAACTTAAGGTTGGTAGCTAGCCTGGTAACTACTAGAAAGCGTTCTACAACCATGCTGTAGTTTCAGTCTTTAGTCGCGATCCGTTCACGCTTTTATTTAACTATATCTACTTAAGGGAGATGATTAGTAAATAGTTAATTACAAAATATATTATCAATAATAAATCATCAGGAAATAAAACATCATCATCATCTTCTTACCCTTATACCACCTAAGTAGTCCCACAACATGTTTCCTTCTCCCACTCTCCCCTGTCTGATGTCATCTTGTTATTCGCACCTTTTCCACACATATCATTTTTCACACAATACATCCTTACCTTTTTCGTTTTTCCTCTACTCTTTTATCCGTCCAGCATCATACTAAAAACTTTTCTAGTTACATAGTTTTTATCTCTCCTCATGACATGCTAACATGCTAACCTATTATTCATCAACCAGGAAATAAAACATTTGAGATAAAAATCAAAATATCTTATATATCAAGTATATAGCTTTAACAATGCAACTAATTATAATGTGCACACAAATAGTACCAATTACAGTTGAAATATTACATCATAGTACAAGTGTTTAAATGAATAGTTACTACCTACTTGCATATATATATATGATACAGAAACACATACATTATTAACACAAACCGGTTAGACTACACCATTGACTAGCAAACTGCGGCTCGCAAGCCGCATGCGTCCTTCAATCCTTACTTGGGGCTCTTCCACAAATTTTATAGTGGAAACACGGAATGTTACCTATAAACTTGTCTTTTAAGAGACGAGTAAACATTTTTAAAACGTAGGCCTACAGAAAAGAGTCACATTTTTAGAAAGCAACAATAGCGTGGCTTGTTGCCCGCAAAATAAACATTGAGCAAAGGCCAGCTCGTAGTGTACATTTAATCTCATTTATTTCGATAAGAATATATCTACCACAGCAAAACATAAGTTTAAAAAAATGCTCTTGGAATAAAGTTCAGTTTTGTATTATTCATATTTGGCTCTTTTGGATGACGAGTTTGCCGACCACGGGGTACATTATTGTTGAAATTTTATGCTGTCAACATTCCTTTCAGCCTAAGAATTAATATAAATATTGTGTTTTAGAAACAGTAAAGTGATGATGGCTTATGGCCTTTCTCAATAATTTAACTCTAGTTAAATGTAAGTAGCTATAGGAGATAGGTCTTGTTTTCTAATCTATCTATGTATAACTGGTCTTTTAATAACAATATACCCACAATCTTGGATAAGGTCACAGATAGATGACATCTTTTAGCTCCTATTAGAGTATCCCTCAGATACGTTTTGTTTCTGCTTTTTAAACTTTTGGTGCCATATTTAAGATGGGCATTATAAATATATTTAAAATTACTAAAATTATCGTGATTTATAATTTAAAATAATTGTTAATAAATAAATAGGTGTTTATTAAACACTGTTTGCTCTTGTCATTTGAGAAAATACTAAAAATTCGAAACATAAAATAACAAAACGCTTTTGACAATGTTAAAAAAGTCGGCATTGTTTGCTACTGTTTGACCTTTTCTAAGAATATAGTGTCTTTCTATTGTTTAACATTATAATACACATATAATGTAATATTATATTATAATATATAAATATATATTCTGAATATCCAGTTTCGTAGTTTATTCGAGTATTAAATCTACGATCTCCAAATTCTGCATAATCATATACATCTGCTTCATACATTCCAATATCATTAACATCGCAAAACAAATCCATTGATTTTTATTAAAATATATTATTTAAAAGTCCTGGAACAACAGATTACCCTCTCAAATAAACAAAACTCAAAGAAAAAATAATTTGAATAAATGACAATTAACTGTAAGAATGATATTCAACCGCTTTACTTTTTTTATGAACTTATTTAACTATGGTAAGCGATAGATCCTCCGAGAGGTAGATTATAATCTACTTATAAGTAATGTATAATTTTTAGAACCAAGTTCCTTATTTATCTATTTGTGTTTACTGAAACGCATAATCGGGATGATCGATAGCAATCGTGCTTATCTGAACTACATTTAGTACCTATTTGTTAGTAGATTATGTGTTCGGACCTTACAACCGAGTCGGAGTCGTCAATGAAGGAAAACATCGTAATATAAAGTAAACCATAGCATGATGTTACGGCTTTTTTTAAATTCACCCAGCAAGCTACCACTCTCAATTTAAAAATCTGTCGCCAAGAAAGTTGTAGGTGGTAGAGCCACGCTGAAGCTATTACTGGTTTCAGTATGAATGGGTCGGCTCGCCCGGGGTAGTACCACCCTCTCACAGAAAACCGACGTGAAGTAACAGTGCTTGCATTGTTTCGTTTCGTTCGGTCAGTGAGAGCGCCGGAGGACCACCTCCACCCCCCCACTTCCTCAACCCCTCTACCCCAAACTCTCTCCCAAAGACAGGCTGGCAACGCACTGGCGACTCCACTGATGTTGCTAGTGTCTATGGACGGCGGTGATCACTTACTATCAGGTGACCCGCCTGTTCGTTGGCCCCCCCTAATATAAAAAAGCACATGGTGGTACCATCATTGCACATCAAATAAGATTGGAGTCAAACGCTAAACGCTATAAGGCGTTAAAAAAATTACAGTGGCAAAACTAAATATTAAAATTCTGTAACAATGTTTTAATTCCCAGTCAAGAATCATGACAAAGCGTCTAATTGTCTAGTTCCTGTTGAACTGCATACACAACTGTAATGATGAAAAGTTTTCAAAATCAGTGTTGAGAATCAAAACAGTAATATCTGACTAATTCCCGAAACCACAGATTTATTTGTTGTGATCTGTGGTTAACCACAATCTGTGGATGGAGAGCTGTAATCATGATAACCGAACAGCTGAATGTCAATCTGTCAATTCTGTCAATATATTACTCACTCAGATTTTTTATATGGCAAGTTTTTAACCGATTTTATTCACTTTTTCGTAGGATTTTTCAAGCATTTTATTTTCATACAAACATTGTCCTGTCATTCACATACATAACAGAAAACGATTAACCTAATAAGTGCAATGCACTTATATTCGGCTATTGATTTTTATTCATATAAATTAGGATTTCCGTTATTTATCAAGCTGGCTTTTATGACTTGGGTATCGCTCAAATCGTTAGTATATATAATATATATATATATATATATATATATGACGATACATTTCCCATTCAGTCTTCTGGGCTTCTCACTTTTTAGAAATTATTTTTATCTTGCTTGTTTTATTGAATTACCAAATTATTAATTCTCCGTGATCCCTTGGAGATGGAGAATTTTTAACATGGGTGTTAAAAATTTAACTTGTCTGATAAGGTCAACAAAAAGCTAAGTGGGTAAATAATGGAAACCCTACTATAGATTATTCCAAGACATTGCTGCAATATATTATCTTCATGAAATCGATAAAATATGTATTATTATTAAAAAGACGATAATCAGCTTAAAAAAATTGCTTTTAATATTCTGTCAAGGTAAGACAGATATGGTCTGTCGAGGCCTATCTCGTACTGTAGAAACTTATCTATACTAATATTATAAAGCTGAAGAGTTTGTTTGCTTGAACGTGCTAATCTCAGGAACTACTAGTCTTATTCCTTTAGTGTTAGATAGATCATTTATCGAGGAAGGCTATGGGCTATATCATCACGCTAAGTCTAATAGGAACGGAGCACCAATGAAGAATGTTTCAAAATCGGGGTTAGCGTACCTCAATATATTCCGGATGCGAGAGAATAACGTGAAGCTCATGGAGCAAGTGAACTCGGTATGCATCTCCATATTCCGATGCTAAGCCACCCAAAAGATTAATGAATTCTGCAACAATAAAAAAATATATCGGTTAGTAGAAATCAATTGCACATGCAAGAATCTTCAAGGATAACACAGAATTTTAAGACCGCAGACCTTAACAAGTTATTTTTAATTTTCGGTCCATTATTTCTTATAGTTCAACGTAGTATATCATAGGGGTCAATATCATATATCCAGAAAGAGTTCAGTCAACGAAGTTAAGAAACGTCACGCGCGATCTGTATTTGGATGGGTGATCGCCTGGGAACACTATGCGTGACGTTTGCTTTTTATAGTACTTTTTTTAATTAAAATGTATCTCTGTATAATAAATAAATTTCACTTCTATCGTGTGTCCTTACGACATCTCCTATTTTTTATTATATATAAACCATACATAATACTATATAATATTATTATAATAGATCATAATAAAATTGCAATTATTGGAACGATGCACTTTTTATCGACATTAAACGCTAATAACGACTGAAACCGAGTAAACTCGATTCAACGTAACCAGCCCGGCCGTGACGGTTCACTTTAATTCACTGTCCAATGCTCCTAAAAGTATCACCTCCAAAATTATTGATACTGTAATAATAGAGGAGAAGAATGTGTCCACACAACAGTCCTCACCAAATTTTGTGACCTCTCCGAATAAAGTTACGCAGGACATAAATTTAGGTATAAATACATATTATATTATATGTATAAATAGGGAAAGGTTAAGGATAAATAAATGCCAATTTTAGATGCCAATAATACTATTTACATTGTGTTTTGTATTAAACTTTTGACTATATTACGCACAAACGCTAACTTGCGGCTACATTCAGAGCAGTCAGAAAGACTGACGAGGACTGTACTTAAGTTAGATAATGAACACATATTTAATGAAAATTAGATGAAGACATCATTCTTTTTTAGTTTAAAACAATTTAAAGATTTAAATACAAAATTAACATTATCTAAAATACAAAAGGTATCATTATAATCCACGTGTCTTCAAAGTTACTGATGCATGTGGACTGTTTAATATTCGACCCCTAATTCATTTCTTTGTTCACATGGCCTCGTTCTTCAGGTTTTATAAATAACTAGCTGATAATCGCGAATTCGCCTGCGTGTAAATTAACTTAATTAATACATACGGGCGCACACACAAATCCGTACATAGATATACATACATACACACGCATACATACACACGCATAATTTTATTAAATTAATTTTATGTACAAAGGAAAGAACATACACATCCCTTGAGCATATAAAAGACCTAGCTTTTTTTTAATTTAATAACTTTATTTTAAATGAATCTGTCGTGATAATTTTTTCTTGAGATGTATAACAAATGTCTAAAAAACCAAAATAACCTAAAAGATAACCCAAAAACGTCGAGGTCGTCATTAGGACTGCCGACAGAAGTGACAACTCAGAACAATGTAATTTAAGTGTTCAGTGTTCTCTTTTGAATTTTGAAATTAATTATTATGTGAATTATTTAAATTTTATCATTTGAACATTGAACTTATTAACATTCGTCTGGTATTCACATTATTGGCACTCGGAGCAATCATTATATACAATTTTATAAAGTTTATTAATCATTCAAACACATGATGTAATGCAATGCAAAGTATCAATATTACATATATGTACACGGACCGATATACTAAACGTCGCTATTCTGACGCAAGCGCAATACAGTCCTTAAGGCTCCTGCCAATAAAATACCGCTCAAAACGCCTAAAGAAGTTTTCATTTCAAAAAGGTCGAGATCTATATAAGAGTTTTTGAGTAATACACGTACAATGTCAGACGCCTATCATTTATATATAATAACAATAGTAAAAAAATTGGTTGTCTTTAAAGTCGGTTTACGGACGACATTTTTACGTGATTTTACTTGATTATTATCATAAAATTGATCAAAAATTGACAAAACAGTTCACGTGTATGTTATGTACTGCCCCTGTCTCTTTTCTGTTCGGACACATCGACCGATATAGATGCGTCACAAGCCGAACGCTTGGCCGATCGCACCTCTCTGTCGCTTGTTCCGGGCTCTCACTTGCACGCTCGGCTCAGGCGGAACGTGACAATGAGTCATGCTTTATCGTGCGTGCAGCCGGCGTTCATCGATTTATAAGACTTTATTTCCATCGTATCTATCAGTTTTTATTCACCAGACTTATTCATCATTCGTTTTTATCAGATTTTGAAATTTTTTGTCTTCAAACAGTACACAATCTGCTATGTTTTATAATGCATTCATATATATGCGTAATAAAAACTGACGGAGTTTTTGGCGGGATCTTGGAATGTTTTGTAGTGGATTTTATATTTTATTCATAATCTTGTGTTTTTTGACTCTATATTTTGTAATATTGGTAGTGTTTTATATAATATAGTTTGGTTAATGTACACATATGAAGTGGATGGGAAATAATACCACGGAGAATGGATTCTGGTATGCTACAAAATCTGCCTGAAAAGTTCTAATAAAACGGCCACCATCTTGTTAGTTCATTAAAATGATGGCAAGAAACTTGTAATATCATTCATTATCTACTTGACAATGGCAGTAAGAACGTACTAGAATAATTAACCGACGGACAAATTGACACATTCACATTATGCGAATATCTATTTGTTTTATCCTTCCATCATAAGTTCATTCAACTCTGTAGGCATAAACTATTATAGATTAATAATGATATCGTATCATTACTTTGATAATTCAATAACCATTCCAAAAAAAAAACAGATTATACAATATTCTATTCGTACGCAATGATAATTAGGCTTATGTCTCGTATCATTACCTAATATTACGATACTAGCATTAATAAGTAGTTGTTCAAAGTATGTACATACTCATTTAATAAATTATGATGCTTCGTATGTAACTATTCTATGAATTGTTTTTTATCTATGTTAATGTATAATGTGTACCATAAACGTTAACTCTGTTCGCTAAATGTTGACACTCTAAAAAAAGTTCATTAAATTGAGCCGAAATCACTTAATTTCAAAGCCTATTGCATTAGGTAATGAGCATTTACATATATATTACTACAACGTATAATATTTATTTGTAAAAAATACACATGTAGGACCTGAGTAAAAACATTATAAAACTCCCGCAACTTCGTTCGTGTGAATATAACATTGATGTTATCTGAGAGCCGAGAAATTAACTCCTGGGCTGATGTTTTAATCAAAACAAACCAATAATACTCTATTCAGTTTAGGCCCTAATAAGGCACTTATGAATGTCAAATGTCAAAACTACCACCGATTCGGAAAACAACACAGATCTCAAATAAATTTCTCAAAACATAAGATTTTTCAATACATAATTCATTTTTCAAAGTTTTATAATACAGGCGTTTTTTTTTCGAACTGACTGCGCTATTTACCAAGCAAAGTCTTAACAGCTTCACCGGACTATAATATATAATACAGGCAGTCCTCGTACTTACGGCATGTTAGGTTCTCGAAATACACGACGTAAATCGAAACGACGTAAGTCGATACATATTTTTTCGTTAGGCATAGTTAGATTAAAATTCACTTAAATATGTACGTAAATACAAAAACTGTTAAAGATATTAAAAAAAATGTATTACGTCTTGATTGTCCGTTGTCCTTGAACTAACTGAACAAAATCACTGGCATGTGCGGAGTAACCCCCGCGACAAGTGAATTCTCCTATGCCGGAAATCTAAACAATTGACGTATGCTTGAGGAATAGTGTCAAAACAATGTTCGACGTAACTTGAAACGATGTAAATCGAAACGACGTAAGTCGAGGACTGCCTGTATATGAGTTTTTTTTAACCTTATGCTGCCAACAGTCTCTTGACCTGTACCTCATGAAGTCTAAATTCCTTTGTATGGAGATTAAACCTTTTATGGTCTTATCCATTCCAGGAATTAATTAAAAGCGGGTCAGTTTTTTTAATTGGATTTTTTTGTTCCCGCTTATTTCCTATGAAAAAACTGTAACGATATTATACCTAGATCCCCTCGAGTTTATACCTATATTGATTAAAATAAATAATATTCGTTCATTAATGTTCAAGTCGTGCACGCTTTGCTACTGAAACTTTTATTTACATTCTATATGCAATAAACAAATAGTTAAGATATAGGATCAATTTGTTGTAACGTTATTTTGTAATTTACTATCGACCCCATGAAAAGTACTGATGCGGCCGCCGGCATCATAATTGTCTAAATTGTCATATTATCAACATGCTTAGCAAAATTATTGAACGATTTGATTGCAGACTCCTTCTCCACTAAGCCCAAAATATCGAATTGACATGTACATGTAAGATTATCACAAAGCAATATATGCTCTAGTCTCTTCGTGCTAAGCCCGGGACAATCTTGAAGCAAGTGTTTTGCACAGATGTGTTATCGCAGGGCCAGGTGTTATCGTCAATAAGCTCAAAGCGATTAAGATATTTCTTACAATACCCATGTCCAGTTAATATTTGTGTCATATGGAATGAAAGTCTAATACATGTTCGTAATTTGGATAATGTCATTTCGTAATTTTGTCACAATGTGGATTTGAGCGCGAAATATGTGACCAGGTGGAGGGCAGCAGATATGACTGGCCGGTTATATAAAAAACCAAATTAAAACCAATTTATATTTTTAATCACATTTGATGAATAATCCTTGTCGACTGGGTTTTTGGCGGGATTTTAGTCTGCCATGTAGTGGATTTTATATTTTATTCATAATCTTATGTTACTTGACTTTATAAGTGAATGGAAAATAATACCACGGAGCATGAATTCTGAGATGCCACAAAAATTCCCTGGAAAGTTGTAACAAGGGAGCCACCATCTTGTTAGAACATTAACATTGGCATTGAAATGATCGCACGACACTTACTTGTAATAATATTAACTACTCGACAATGGGAGTAATAATCTAAAAGATTTGTTACCAATAATAAATTTAAAATTAAAAAAATCCTTGTCGACACCCGACTGTCATTGTTTGTTAGGCAACACTATGTTAGTAAACATTCTGGTACTTTCGTATTAAATGTTATCGCGGCCGGCTCACGTTAATTTTTTTCGCAAGTCTAACCTAACCTAACCAAACCAAGACGAAACTGTTTTATGTTAACTTAAAAATCATCAAGTTGCTAATATACTTTGCAGTGCATTTAATACGAAAGTACCGACATTCTTTGTCCATTTTAGTTAAAGAGTTTGGGTCTATCGTGTAATGGCTTATATTAAATTCACAACCTTACGTTATAATTATAATATTGGTGGTATTTTACGTAATATGGTTCTGTGCATAGATGGATGGAAAATAATACCACGAAGAATGAATTCGGAGATGCCATTAAAACTCCCTGGAAAGTTTTAAAAGGGGCCACCATTTTGTTAGAACATTGAAATTGTCACAAGACACTTGAAATATTATTACAGACTCGACAATGGCAGCATTAATCTGGAAGATGAGTTACCAGCACAAAATACAAAAAAAACTGTATATTCGAGCTCAAGAAAAACAAAAGTCGTGTTATTCACAGTAGGTTGCATGATAGGTATGTTAATTCAACCTTGACAGTTACTTTGAGATAAATAATTGACCCTGACAATAACCAACTTGTTTATTCATCAAAAAGACCGAACACTGCACAGTCATTGCTTATTACCTGTCTCCACATACTACAGTTTAAATGTATCTCGTGACAGCTGACTAACCTTAAAGCAGGACAAACTAAATCATTGTCAATTGTCAATCGCTAAGTGCATTTTCACAGAAATGAAGTCCGTACTGATGTTCTATATACACTACTAGCTGATTCCCGCGACTTTGTGTGTCGTTTATTATCTCAATTGTTTTGTTGTCTTTCAAACGGATTAGGCATCGTTTTCGACAAAAACTCCCAGATGGTTTTACGTTTTCCTACACTTCCAAGTTCGAACATTTATCGTTATATTTCAACCAATTTACAAAATTCTTGATAAATAATATACTTAAACCTTCCTCGTGAATCACTCTATCTATTAATGGAAACCGTATAAAATCCCGCTCAGTAGTTATTGAGTTTATCGCGAACAGACAGACAAACGCGGCAGAGGACTTTGTATATATGTAGTGATATCACAAAACAAAGTCCTCTGCCACATCTGTCTGTCTGTTCGCAATAAGCTCAAAAACTACTGAATAGATTTTCACGCGGTTTTCATCGGTAGATAAAGTGATTCATGAGGAAGGTTTATATAATATGTGAAAACATCCGCCGAGCCCGCTAGTATTATTATACAAGTTCATGTGTGTTTAGAGATATTATATTTGTGTGCGTTCGCTTATAAGCAAACTTGAATGACAACTTCACTTTGAACCTTAAAATGAATTAATTTTCATTCACTTTTATATAAACTCCTTAGATCAGTTAAGCCACTCATATCAGATCCACGCCCATTGTGTATTTGTACACATCACTATCATCTATTATCACAGGGTACTTATAAAACTGAACGCTTATTTTTTGTACCCAACCCAACATTGGTCGATTATCACTGCTTTTAGACCAATGCCAAGAATTTTAAGCTACGATACCTACTTTTTGGGACAGGTATTTCTTTCGAATAATATATTTCGAAAAAAAGTAATTTCATAATATCTATATATTAATCCGTGAAGCCTAAAGTTTGTATCCCTTTTTAACGGAATTGGGCGAACGGATGAACGTGAAATTTGGCATAGTTAAAGTTTATATGGAGGAGAAGTGCAGAAAGCTATTTATTTTATATAAAACGCATTAGAAGTACGTTAAATTAATTAAAATATGCATTACTCATACTAATGCTTCAATTTTACACAACTTATACACACATGTAAATAAAAAAGACATTTTGACATCTGTCAATAAAGGACTTCAACAAAAAAGGTTGTGAAGGAGGTTGCTATGCTCGACTGTATGTATTATTTTACTCTTACGTTCCAATTACCCTTTTTCATTCTACATTCAACTTTAAAAAATCAATAAACTATGGTCGAATGTCGACCACCGGGCGCCCACTAGTAGATTTATTGCACACTTTATATCTTTATATATAAATTTCTTCTGTACGTGTGGATCTCACTGAACTCCTCCTAAACGGCTGGACCGATTTTGATTAAATTTTGAGTGTGTGTCCCAGTAGATCCGAGAATGGTTTAGATTCACAATAGGACCCGGTAGGTGGCGCTGCGGTTGAAATTTTAGTTTTTTTTATTATCAAGGCAGGACAACGTCCGCTGGGCCCGCTAGTTTTGTTATAATTTTATTTTCGTGTTCTGCCGTAAAATAACACCAATAGGTGGTATTATATTGAATTAACGGTTATTCACTACGTCACGTAATAACTAAATTTTATATTATGGTCATTATTATGAGATTTAGATTTTCTATTTGTAAGTATTTTTAATTATGAAGTACATACCTACCTGCTTAAACAAAGAGAACTACCTCGAAAAAGATGATATCTTAATTTTAAAGTTTATAAGGTACTAGTAGTTTTATCTTTAATTTTTGACAAATAAGAGAAACAGAAATTTTATGATAACGAATATGGCGACAATGGTTTGTAACCAACCAACAGGTGGTGCGTTGGTTTGTAGTGTTAGCTCCGTAAACGTCGTTGATGTTGCGTGCTGCTTGTGCCTCTTTGCTGCCACGACGGTACTCATATTCCATAATTACTCGAATTTTTAACGTATCCATGATGACAAAAAAGATTGAAATTCGATGAAAATGTAACACTAATCAATAAACCAGACAGACAGACAGACGCGGTAGGGGACTTTGTTTTATACTATGTAATGATAATGTTTTAGTAGTTTTATTTTTGACAAATAAAAGAAACAGGAATTTTATGATATGGTTTGTAGCACAAAGTATAAAAATTAAAATAAGGTAATAAAAAATACATGAAACTATATAGGTATATATGTTAAGTAAATGAAAATAGAACAGAGACATAAATGATTGGTGAAATACGGAAGATAAGCATTTATCGACATAGTTATCGTTTATTTTAATAATTAATCAAGTTTTAAAACTAGATATATTTGGAGAATAAAACAATAATTAAATAGAGTTTTGGCGGGATCTTGGAATGCCGTGTAGTGGTCTTTATATTTTATCCATAACCTTGTGTTATTTGGCCCTATATTGTGTAATGTTTGTGGTGCTTTACGTAATATAGTTTGGTTATTGTGCACAAGTTAAGTGGATCGGAAATAATACCACGGAGCATGGATTCTGACTTGGTACAAAAACTCCCAGGAAAGTTCTAACAAGAAGGCCACCATCTTGTTAGTTAATTGAAATTATGTCAAGAAACTTGTAATATCGATACTCACTTGACAATGGCAGTAATAGTCTACTAGAAGACTGGTTGCCAAAAATAAAATAAAAGAAGAATAATTAAATATGTAATTTTCTAAAAATTCAATATATAATGTGTTCGCGAAGTCTGTTATTCTCTGTTGCTGCTATTATTAATACTAGTGGGCGCCCAGAGGTAGACATTCGACCATAGTTTATTGATTTTTTTAATTTTGAATTTTATTAGGGTTAATATCATTGTTGAATGTAGAATGAAAAAGGGTAATTGGAACGTAAGAGTAAAATAATACATACAGTCGAGCATAGCAACCTCCTTCACAACCTTTTTTGAAGTCTTGAAGTTCTTTATTGACAGATGTCAAATTGTCTTTTTTATTTACATGTGTGTATATGTTGTGTAAAATTGAAGCATTAGTGTGAGTAATGCATATTTTAATTAATTTAATGTACTTTAATGCATTTTATATAAAATAAATAGTTTTCTGCACTTCTCCTACATATAAACTTTAAATATGCCAAATTTCACGTTCATCCGTTCGCGCAATTCAGTTAAAAAGGGATACAAAGTTTAGGCTTCACCTATTAATATATAGATAAATAATAAATATCCATATTTATATATAGATGTTATATACCTATACATGTCGTTACATTTCAAAACGAGTTAAATCCAATTTTATGTTATTTTTTTAAATTTTCATATTTTGTATTAAAAAAAATCTAAAACCTTATGAACGGCAAAATTAAAATTCGTTCTCTGTGTATAAAAACAGGAAATCTTAAAAAAAATTAAACATGTTAAATGAACGATTAAAATTTGATTTAGCTCATTTTGCAATGTAACGACTTATATACAGAAATGGTACTTATTAGTATTCCGTTTCGTCTTACATGAATGTTTAATTTAATAGAATTACATTTTTTTTATTCTTAGAAAGAACACTCATTGTCGACATATTTTATCGCAATAATAGTTACAATTGGCATTTACACCACTTTTAGTTTTTTTTTTCATCTTCTTCTAAATAAAAAATAAATACCTGATGAATCAACGATGAATTTGAGACCGTTCCCGACTAAAGGGAACGGCGTTGGTCCCGGAACGTTGGTCCTTTTGCACATCAACAACAAATGTATCCATGATATTACAACCAACGATAACAACAAAGTTACAAGTAATATTAAAATAATCATTCTCGGTGCCGCACTAAACGAGGCAAGCGTCTACGATAGCCTTCACAAACGAAGTGTTGCGATTGCTACGTTAAATGCGTGATGAATATTTTGTTTATATTACTCCGACTATCACTACAATGAAAAAAATATCTGATGAGGAATTCGAAGGCATATTACGTTACTTCGCGTTTGATGAGTTAATACGAATACCATTTAAAAGAAACAATGACATCATTCGAATAGTAAATAACATAGAGTAACAAACCGCGCGTAGTTAATGTAAGCGGTTTCATAATTCTATGAGTAAATAATAATACTATCTACTGTATACTAACAACTGTATAATCAGTTACTGAATATTTATATATATACTAGCTGATCCAACCACGTGTTGCGGTGACTCAGTTGTTTTAAAAAGAAATTGAAAATTAAAACGTTTTTTTTATATCATACGAGGCAAACGGATAGGTGGATCAACACCGTCCATAGACACTTGCAAGACCAGGGGAGTTGCAAGTGCGTTGTTAACCGGTCTTGAGGGTGAGAGGGAAGGGGGAAGGGGAGGATAGGTGGTCTTCCGGCGCTCTCACTGACCGAACGAAACGCAATAATGCATGCAATTTTAATTCACGTCGTAATAATGCATGCACTTTTAATTCACATCGTTTTTCTGTATAATACCCCGGGTGAGCCGATCCATTCATGCTAAAACCATTAATAGCTTCAACGTAGCTCTACCACCGTAAGCCCAGCGTAACGTAGCGCCATCTATGAGATCTCTATAACAGTCGGTTCCACAGCTTCCTGTCAACTAAAGCGCCATCTGTTCAAGAGAGGTGAAACGTACAATTAATAACATTGTCAGTCTTTTAATTTATAATTAAAAAAAATATTGAGGCCATTAATGGAAATATTAGTTATTCTATCCATCAAGTTGGGCCATAAATGTCAACTTTCATGAACATTGTTTGAGTAGTTTCGGAATTAATTGTGAACAATCAACATATACATACACAATAACATTGGATTTTTATATATTTGGATGAACAGTCTGACAATGTACTAGAAAACGTCACATGACTTTATCTAATGTATTTGTACAGTCTTCGCCGAACTTTTTGACCACTCTGAACTTAGCTGCGCAAATACTAATTTAGATATTATATAAATACATATTATATTGTCTATACTAATATTATAAAGAGGTAAATTTTGTGAGGTTGTAGGGAGTAATCTCTGGAACTACTGGTCCGATTTGAAAAACTAGTTACAGTGTTAGTTAAGTCATTTATCGAGGAAGGTTATAATATAAGCTATATATAGTCACGCTAAGGCAAATAGGAGCGGAACAGCAATGAAGAATGTTGCACAAAGTAACTATTCCACGTGGATGAAATCGCGGGCAGAAGCTAGTAAGCAAATAAATTGAACTTTTAAATTCCAACTTTCATATCTACAGTTCAAAATTCACGAAATTCCGTTAGTATCCGGTTTTTGATTTGACGCTTCGGGCAGAAAACCGAGATAGCCGCCTAAGTTCGGTTTTGTATAACGTTGTATTTCTCTATCACAGTCACTGCGCTATGTGATAAAGAGAACGATTAACAAAACTGTAGCAAGCCGATTACATTCGGACGTCTCGCTCTTTTACCCGATGTGCCAAATCAAATGGTGGTTAGAGTCTGCGCGCACTAGTTGCGATGCGAAATAAAAACCGCACCGGGAAAAAATCAGCAATAGATGGTCCGCGCACTGCGGTAGAATTTTCGGATAGTCTAAGAGCCAGTGAATGCCACGTCTATTATTTTATATTGATATATTACATTATTTTTTAAATGCAAATAACACAAATATGTCTCCCATGATAATGATTTATCAAAACCGAATTACATTTATTTTATAAACTGCATAAGAAATAATAGTAAAACGTGTACTTGTGGTATAATATATTTAATGAGTAACTGAAAAATTCGTAATGAAGGGCTGCAAAAGACCTAACTAACTATCTATCTCACTTCCATCTACTTGGATATATATTGACTAGCGCCTATAGCTACATTGTAAAGTTGACTGGCAAGGGATAGAACTGTCAAAACTGTCTGGCTACAGAGCAAACATCTAGTAGTTACCCAAGTAATATGTTAAAATTCAGGTCTAATACTACATCGTAAATACAATTACAACTTCTTAAAGTTTACGGATTTTTGGCAGAGGTTGGCCACGATATCAAGTATCTGTTAATAAATATCGTGATTTCTAATATTATTCCAAAAAATATAGGTACAAAAAACTTATACTAAATTATTTCATAAATTTTAGTTGATATTTTATAGTCCTTTGCTATCTATATTACCTGCCAAAGCCACGATGGCCCAAATTCCATAATAGCTGATGAACGATGGTTCGAAGCATGAACCGAAAAGAAGATTACGAACAGATTAAAAAAAGTGTTAGTTTAGTTTTGAGAGATGACACATCAAACAGAACTTATGGAATAGTTAAACGCTCCCAATAGGTCAGTGAAGGTGAACCAAGTTTAACTGAAGGTTGTCGTAGGATGGTATGTTCAGTAGCACAATTTAGCAGGTTATTGAACCAATAAAATAAAATGAAAACCATGACACTATTTACCATATAAAATATTGTTAAAAGTACCACAGAAAGGGCATACACACGGGCATTAATCGTGTTGGCTCTACGATAACCTTGTTAGCTTGTAACCTCGTAACCAGTAACTTCAAGTAGATATATATTATAAAAATGATTGGTCATGTGATGTAATTACAGAACATGAGATATTTATACTATATATTATTTATATTTATACTACGCGACGTCTTATAGTAAATAGTTTATAAGCATTCTTATATATAACTAGCTTCTGGCCGCGACTTCGTCCGCTTGAAATAGTTACTTTGGACTAAAGCTAAAAGGCAGCGGCAGCACTCAACAAAAAAAAACGATTTTTAAACATTCTTAATTGGTGCTCCGCTCCCTCTGTCTTAGCGTGATGATATATATAATAGCTTTACTCGATAAATGAGTTCTCTAACACTGTAGAAATTTTTCAAATCGGACCAGTAGTTCCTGAGATTAGTGCGTTCAACCAAACTCTTATCTCGTACTTAACTCGAGCCGTCATTCAAATTACAATAACTTATGATAGAGGGGACCGATTTTATTTCCGCCCGGTCCTACCGAATTGGATAGGGAGACGTTGGGGCTCCCTGTCGTTCAGACTGGTGCAGGTACTCACCGGGCATGGTTGCTTCGGGTGGTACTTGCACCAGATCGCTCGTAGGGAGCCAAACGCCGCATGCCATCAATGCGGCGCTGCGGAGGATACCGCGCAGCACACCCTGTCTGAGTGTGCTGCGTGGGAGGGACAGCGCCGCATTCTGACTGCGGCGGTAGGGTTGGATTTGTCGAGTGTGGTTTCGGCCATGCTCGGCAGCGAAGAGGCATGGATTGCGATGGCCACCTTCTGCGAGGACGTCATTTCGCAGAAGGAGGCGGCGGAGAGGATCCGCGAAGATGACCCTCTGAGTGGTCGTCTCCGCCAACGGAGGACCGGAGGGAGGAGGCGGCAATTTGCCCTTCTCCTCCCACCACCGTAGCCGGAACTGAGGTGGTGGGCCGGGGGGGGCCATCTCCTCATTGCACGGGTCCGGTGGACGAGGAGAGGCAGCTGGTGTGTACCCAGTCTGTCTCTCTATTAGAATGGAGCCCGGCGGACTGCTGGGGCGGCTATCTAAGGGGAATAGCTTAGTTCGATCCCTTGCCGCCCCACCAATACGGTCGGACGGTACACCGTGGGGTTTTAGTCTGTGCTAGTCGGACATAACCCATCCTCTCCCCCGAGAGGGTGGCGTATCCATAAAGGATTTCCCCACGTAAATAAAAAAAGGACCGATTTTATTTAAACAAAGGCTAAGTTACTCCCAAAGATATGCTTTATCATTTAGGTTTTTTACGAACCCACTTCTTTAGTAGTGATGCGTGGTCATACAAACAGGCAGACAGACAGACATTTCAAAAATGATTTAAATGTATCCTATTACTTATTCCTAGACACCTGCGACAATTTTTTCCACAAAAAATCGAAAAACTACAGACACGTTAGATTTACATTCGTATTCGTATAGATTTAATAAACATAAACCAAATAAGTTTCCACTCTTACGGGTGTAACGCTACATTCAATGGTTTTACACTTTATAGGTTAGGTTAGAGGTTCTGATACGTGCAATAGAAAAGTAATGTTGGAAACTCCCTTTATTAAAAGAAAAACAAATGGTAAATCCCCTAAATTTCGTTATAAAAAGTTAACACTGTTTTTGTTCATTAGAACTTCCTACATATTTGTTTTTTATACTATACTTATGTATAAGGTCAAGTCCGTAAAGCGAGGTTTTTTGACAGACGTGATTACAATGACAAGCGTATTTAAATAATTTAAATTTTTTCTCTACAACAATTACCATGATTTACGGAATTATCAATTTCTTATTTTTTTTTTTAAAACATTACTAATGCTGATGCTATCGATGATAGGCGGTTATGACACGCGTCCCCAGGAAGTGTACCGCTCATTCCTCTGCACGTGCTCTCTGGGTGCTTCTAAAGAGTAACAAATTTTTGGCCGCTGCACCGTTTCACTTAAATTGAACGTCGCAGCGACAAAAAGAGTAATCAATTAATCGAAGATTTTTTATTATTTTTATTTTATATCATAGGAGGCAAACGAACTGCTGGGTCACCTGAAGTTAAGTGATCCCCATCGTCCATAGACACTAGCAACACCAGCTGAGTCGCAAGTGCGTTGCCATCCTGTAATTGGGGGGAGGAGAGGGAGGGAGGTAGGGAGGTGGGCCTCCGGCGCTCTCACTGACCGAACGAAACGCAACATTGCAAGTACTGTTATCTCACGTCGGTTTGCTGTGAGAGGGTGGTACCACCCCGAGTGAGCCGACCCATTGATGCTGAAACCAGTAATAGCTTCAGCATGGCTCTATCACCTCCAAAAAAATGCACTTGTTTAGGTCATTCTTTCCAGATCTACCGTATTGAACTGTCCTAGTGTCAATCTTGTTAGTGCTTCGAAGAAATAATAAAATATTGTCGACCAGAAAATCGAATTCCATTCAACATATACGATACTTGATTGTAAATTTCACATATCCTAGTATTGCTTGATTACAGTTCAACCAATACTAGCCCGAGTTATATTTAAAGCTGCAGCAAGATTCAATTATCCTCCCATCTTGACCCTATTTTATGCCAGACGTGCGTGCGAATATGATTGGACTCAATTCGCATGCAATTCAACAGATCGGGTCATTGACCTAACTAACTAGATGCTGGTAATCAATGCTCGCAAATGATTATCATTATCTGCCTTCAAAAGATCCACTGCAGGGTCATAGGCCTCTTCCCGTAAGAAGGTATGGGCATAATCAGCACGCCCGCATGATGTATTGGCGATTTCAAACTCTGAGAAATCCTCAGTTCTATGTTTTCCCCACAGACAGTAGTACTACAAGAATATCTCTCAGGTTTAGGTTTCCTCAGGATGTTTTCCTTCACCGTCAGCCGATAGTATTGCCAATTTAAATTTGTAAAGGAACGCGAATAGAAAATCATTAGTACATGCCGGGGTTAGAAGCTGTGGACATTGGATTAATATTCCACCGGACAAACCACTCGGACCACAACGACTTACCTCGCAAATGGTATCAGGAGAAAAATATTTATTATACAATACTTCTTGTGCACTCCCAGAGACCCGGCATCATAAACCGACAATCTTTCCATTTTATGGTAAGACCGACCCTAATTCTCACCTGAATCAAGACAGAGTCTAAAATAACTTCATCTTAAATCTAAGAAGGATATTAGTTTTCTACAACAAAATCATCAGATAATCTATACTATTATAAAAGAAGTTCATGCCTGTCTGTATGTTCACGTAATTCTAAACTATACAACGGATTTACAACATTATAATTATTAATAGTAACTTTGAATATAGATGGGGTCTTTCTAATAAGATATTAGACCATAAACATATAACTCATTGACAATATGAGCATATTATATCATTATCTATCTTTAAGTCATTGTTTCATTAGGTCCTTATACTGTATAAGTGAGCACTGAGGTAGTTATATGGTGGGTTAAGGTTCCAAATATGTTACTGATGATAAAAAATCATATGTATATTTCACATGAGCAATGTATATAATTGTTGTTACATTCTTAAATATATTATTAATAGTTCTTAATAGAAATAGGGTATATCTTAGTAACTGCCTGTCTCTACTTCCTACGGGAGTACTAATGAAGAAAATCGTACCAATACTTCCATTTATTCTATAATAGAACCATGTAATATAATGAAAAGGCAAAGGATCCTTCAACCCTGTCAATATTTTTCTCTCCGTTTTTAATGTGTTTAACATTGTTAATCAACCTTGTAGAGCCGCCCCCACGGTCCGCCCGGCGGAAGGTGACCGCCGGGCTCCTACCTATAGAGGGACAAACCGGGTACACACTGGCTGCCCCCCCTCGTCCGCCGGACCTGTGCAATGAGGAGATGGGCCCCCCGGCCCATCCCCTCAGGTCTGGCTACGGTGGCGGGAGGAGTTGAGCAAAGCGTCTCCTCCTCCCGCCTGTCCTCCTTTGGCGGAGAGGGCCACTTTGAGGGTCTGCCTCGCAGGCCCTCTCCGCCTCCTCCTTCTGCGAGATGACCTCCTCGCAGAAGGAGGCCATCGCTTGCCAAGCCTGTTCTCTGCCGAGCATGGCCGAAACCACACTCGGCAGCGATAAGTCCGTTCCCACGGCCGCCGCCAGAATGCGGCGCAGCTCCCCCCACCGATTATGATAGATAAGTGATTTGTACGAAACCAAGGAACTACCCTATACCTCTAACTTAGTAATAGCTAACACAGTAAAGTGATATATTTGGAAGGTAACAACGCGTTGAGAATATGTGAGTGTGCAAATCGTCCGAAATATTGGACGAGATTGAAATGTGGCGGCTCTACGGGAAATTACATACTATGTTTTTGTCACACGGTACAGTAACCGAGGGTCGCCAACCCTGTTTGATATAACAAGATCTTTATGAGTAATGGTTATTTTTACTGCTCGAACGCGCACGTAAACCTATTCCACTTTTCCGTGAAAGTGTTATTGTACATCGATGATTTGATTTACGATGGATGTCAATTCACACTTCAATTGTTTAATGGTTATACCTCAAGTATTGAAGTAAAGTATAGAGATACGAAAATGTATTTTGATATCTAAAGTTGTACGTTCTCTTATTTCCTATAGTTTTGCCCTTTAACCCTTAAGGTTATGTCGGTTTATTTATGTCCATAGATTTTATTTACAATAACCATTAGTTAAGTTGTTCATCGAAAAAGTCTCGGCACTGTAAAATTTTGTAAATATAGTGTGGAAACCACCATCATCCTAAACATTGAACCCAGAGCGCCCCATAAGGCCACTTTACATTTCGGGGCACTTTACGCCAATACACAATCTTCTTCTTCTTACCCTTATCCCACATAATTAGGGTCGATACAACATGTCTCTCATGTTGTGGTATATGATTTGGCTTAATTTTTACAATCGGCCGCCTGCCTGACATCAACCCTCCTTGGGACTATTTTGTTGTACCACTGTAATTATGATTATTATTATATAGTTACGAAGTCTGATGGGCTCTTTTAGCCTTACAATTTTTCATTCCGGATGCAAACGAAGTTCTTCAAGATTATGGTTTGCTTGCTATATTGCCATTTTTATGTAACAGAAAACTAGCCAACTTTAGACTATTGCCGAGGACTGCATTTTCTGTTTTTTTTTCATGATTCGTGGTTTCAGAGTTTTCTCAGTAATAGTAATATAATATTAGATATAATAAACCATAAATATAAAATAGGAAAACAATAATAGAAAAATAAATGCAAATAAAAAAAAATCGCCGGGCCCGCTAGTATATATATAAAATACATGCTTATAAATAGATAAACGTATTCTAAGCGTAGGAAGGCGGTTTCGAGCGCTTACATCGGTAACGTTGACCAAACTTTGAGTTTAAAATAAATAATGTACTACCATTGATATATAAAAATCCAAGATGCACAGTCTCGAATAAAAGTCACGCTCAAAACCGTCCCCTCAAATTCACCGATATATCTATGTATTATACTTATAGTAATCTATCTTCTATATCTATATATACATACATATAATAAAAATGAAGTGTCTGTATGTAATATCAAAATATATTTTTTACTGATTGGGTATAAAAGTATACACGCTTCTGATAACAAAAAAGCCGATTGAAGAAATAACCGATTTTGACGGGAATTTCACTGGCAGATAGCTGAAATTACAGCGGGTTACTTAGGCTACTCTAGTACTTCGGTTTCGTTAGGCTTCGTCCGCAATGTTATCTCCTAAACGGTTGGACCGACAGATAGCGGACACCATAAAAAGTAATTTATTCTATTTTAATTTAGACTAACTGTTAACCGTGGCTTTGCATGCAGTGTTATCTCCAAAACGGTTCGACCGATTTTTACGGAACTTTCACTGGCAGATAGCTGACCTTATAGGAAGTAATTTAGGTTATTTTATTGCTATCCACGACTTCGTCCGCATGAAATTTAGCAAAAATGTGTTTTTCACTGTAAACATGTGCGTAAGACATGTGTTGTACTGGACTTCAAGAATAAATATAATTTAAATTCATATATCTGTATCTATGTATGTAATTTGAATTATATTGTATTTTTGGTCATTTTGGCGGCCATTTTGTTTTATTTACCGCGCTTTCGTCTACATTACTTAGTAATCATAGTAAAATACAAGAATATTCTATCGAGTTCACTATTGAAATTGTCGAATATTAAAAACTGCATAAACAAATATAAAGTTTTATTCATTGCTCGTTCATTGTAGCTCATTCATTGTTTATAATACAACATTATAATTATTAATAGTAACTTTGAATATAGATGGGGTCTTTCTAATAAGATATTAGACCATAAACATATAACTCATTGACAATATGAGCATATTATATCATTATCTATCTTTAAGTCATTGTTTCATTAGGTCCTTATACTGTATAAGTGAGCACTGAGGTAGTTATATGGTGGGTTAAGGTTCCAAATATGTTGCTGATGATAAACCTCATTTCACACACTGTTAGTATTTATATATCTAATGTATAGGTACGTTATATGTTACTGTAGGTGGTGTGAGCGTCGTATTTACAATTGTTTTTAAAGAGTATTTATATAAGTGTACACGATCACAATTTTATATTTCTTTAATACAATTGTAAAAAACGCGTGCGGAGCCGCGGTTACAGCTAGTACTAAAATGTAAACTTATGTTTTTTGCAAATTCAAACTAACGCGATTTTTTTAAAGTTGTTTTTACAATTCAGTGTACAAAAAAGTCGAAAGATGCGAGTGACGATAGACTATTCGAAATGAGCTCAGAATTCTCAACTGTGCACTCATTTTATGCGGACGGCTTTGCGACGTGGGCTGTGCATCTTGGGTTTTATATATCAATATATACTACAGACTTGTAGATCTAAAACATGCTTATAGAAGACTAATTGGTCTGTTTGAAAATAAATTGAACATTGAAATAATTTTTTTTTATGTAGTTGTGAAAAACACTGAGGTCGTTATTGACTAAACTTTGCACTAGTATAGGAAATAAATATTTTGTTTTATCTAAAAAGACAATGTAATCTCATGTACATAGTAATGCAATACAAGATATTGAACTACATTAATTTAATATTGTTTTACCTTTACTGTTATAGATAACAGAGTGACCTTACTCTTTAGAAGATATAAACTTTAATGATAACAAAATTAATATGTACCATTTTTTTTTTTGTGACGAGTGTATTTGTCGATTTTGGGGCAGAGTTTTGAATAATATGTTTGTTTATCAATTGTTTAGGTATCACAATGGAAGCTATGCTTCATTTGAAATTAAATGGCCGTGTGCCCTCTTAACAAATAAAATTTATGATTGTAATATTTTAAAATATTGACTGTTGATCTCAGAGAAAAATCTGAATACAATGCAGCGTTGACGTCAAAAAATCTTTCATAATCAAAATTATGTTTTTTCTATATAAAATATTACTAATTTAAAAACAATTGTACAGTAAGAGACAAAATATGGCATAAATTAGCATAAATTTCATAGATCTTTTTAACTTCAAGAATTTAAAAAAACACATTAGCAAATACATCAACAACGCAAACATTATAAAATAGACCATATCCTAAAATGGAAAGACAAAATGTGAAAAACGAAGTAGGTCTATAAACTTATTCAAAGATACCGAGAGAACCAAGTAAAATAAAATTACACGACAATTCGTGAGGCTTTCAACTCTCCCAGTTTCAGAAGAAACACTACAGGTTTTATTTGCCCTTTGCAAGCATTAACGTGCATTTATTATTCTTACCCCGAGTCGAAACAGCCTGAACACAACTATAGAAACACGCAATGACATGAAACGTGCTGTCATAAAGGTTACGTATACATACATTTCTCAGTAAAGCAAGAGACATGTTAAAGTCCATTACCAGTATCTTTAGGGAAAACGTGTTTCCTACACATATAAATTCCATACCTGTTACGAAATCGTATTGGGATATTCGCTTACAAGCAACTGCGTATTGTTAACTTTGGAAATAACAAATACTTCTTTACGTATTTTTGACGTGATAAAGTCTTATAAATCGATAAATGCCGGTTGCACGCAGGAAAAAGCATAACTCATTGTCACGTTCCCCCTGACCGGAGCGTGCTAGCGAGAGCACGGAACAAGCGATAGAGACGCGCGATCGGCCTAAGCGTTCGGCTTGTGACTCATTTATCTCGTCCACTCCATCAGCCGATGCGTCCGAGTCGTTATTTGCACGCAGGAAAAAGCATGACTCATTGTCACGTTCCCCCTAACCGGAGCGTGCTAGCGAGGAACAAGCGATAGAGACGCGCGATCGGCCTAAACGTTCGGCTTGTGACTCATTTATCTCGTCCACTCCATCAGCCGATGCGTCCGAGTCGTTATTTGCACGCAGGAAAAAGCATGACTCATTGTCACGTTCCCCCTAACCGGAGCGTGCTAGCGAGGAACAAGCGATAGAGACGCGCGATCGGCCTAAACGTTCGGCTTGTGACTCATTTATCTCGTCCACTCCATCAGCCGATGCGTCCGAGTCGTTATTTGCACGCAGGAAAAAGCATGACTCATTGTCACGTTCCCCCTAACCGGAGCGTGCTAGCGAGGAACAAGCGATAGAGACGCGCGATCGGCCTAAACGTTCGGCTTGTGACTCATTTATCTCGTCCACTCCATCAGCCGATGCGTCCGAGTCGTTATTTGCACGCAGGAAAAAGCATGACTCATTGTCACGTTCCCCCTAACCGGAGCGTGCTAGCAAGGAACAAGCGATAGAGACGCGCGATCGGCCTAAGCGTTCGGCTTGTGACTCATTTATCTCATCCACTCCATCAGTCGATGCGTCCGAGTCGTTATCAAGTAAAATTATCGTCCGTAAACCGACTTTACAAAAAAACAAATTTTTTGAAGTGAAAACTTCTATAGGCGCTTTGAGCAGTATTTTTAGCAGGAGATAAATTTGTAATTTCACGTCATGATATGCTACGTCAGCAGACTACGTTTGCGTCAGACTAGAGACTCGTAGTATAGCAGCCTGTTTACATATAATATTGATATTTTGCAGCTCATCGTATGTTTAATTAATTAATAGACTTTATAAAAATGTATATAATTATTTCCTTCGAGTGCCAATACATATGAAAACCATAATAATTTCAATACACTAATTTTAAAATTTAAATATTGTCATTCACACTATAATCAATATGAATATTCAAAAGAGAATACATTTATTTCATTGTTTTGAGTTCTCTCTTCTGGCCTTATGACTGTCTCGACTTTTTTTTGTAATCAAAAGGTTTTGGGGACTGTAATTTTAATTCCCGTTAAAATTGAGTGCAAATACACTATTTATTTGTGATTCCGCATCAAGAATAGTTACTGGGAGCTTCATTAAATTATTATAGGTGATCCCGTAAACTATCTCATTTCATTTTTTTTTATTGTTGCACGGCAAAATGACTGCACTGTGCCTGATGGTAAGCACAATCCAATCCAAAAACAATGGCGACCACCGAGTGACACATTATCCATCGCCGGTCATCGCTGTCATTCCAGCGAAAATCTGGATATGCAGAGGCGGATCCCGGAACGCGACTCGCAGAAGCGAATCACTATGACGGGCTTTTTCCCATATACATGGTAGTTGAACTTCTATAGGCGCGTTAAGCGGTATGTTTAGCAGGAGATAAATTTGTAATTTCACGTCATGACATTCTACGTCAGCGTGATCGGCCGTAACACCCCGCTTTCGCCATTGCCTCGTTCGTTATTCAGCAAGGTGCACCACGTCACCTAGTACTAAATCGAAATCTCTATCCGACCAACGATTAGTGAATTAAAAATAGAGAATGTGTTCTAAAAACCTCATTCCAGATAATATGGATAAAAATTCTAGTTTCGCATAGTCGCAACTGTAAAGCCGAAGCTAATTAGCACAACATAAGTAGTAAAACGTCTGCTTCACTTACTTCGCTTTCACCTACTTAAGACAAGCTTTTAAATGGAAGTGATCCACGGACGCGAAGTAAAGATGTGAATTGTGAAACCGACTGAGATGCTTTCAACCGAGTATATAAAATCCTCGCCACAAGACTCTAGACTTCTATACTAATTTTATAAAGAGGTAAAGTTTGTGAGTTTGTTACGTTGTGGCGTTGTAAGGGGTAATCTCAGGAACTACTGGTCCGATTTGAATAATTCTTTCAGTGCTATATAGCTCATTCATCAAGAATGGTTATAGGCTACATATCATCACACTAAGGCCAATAGGCGCGAAGCACAGGTGAAAAATGTTTCAAAATCGAGATGTTTTTTCTTTTTGAGAGCTTCCGCTGTGTGTCAGCGTTAGCCCAGAGTAGTAACTATTACTACGCGGACGAAGTCGCGGGCAGGGACTATAATCTATATACTAATATTATAAAGAGGTATAGTTTGTGAGTTTGTGACGTTGTAGGGTGTAATCTCAGGAACTACTAAACCGATTTTGAAAATTATTTTACCAATAGAAAGCCACGTTATTTGTGAGTGTCATTGGTTACATATCATCACGCTAAAACTAATAGGAGCGGAGCAACAATGAAAAATGTTTTAAAATCGGGGTATTTTTTCGTTTTGAGAGCTTCCGCTGTTTGTTAGCCCAAAATAACTATTCCACGCGTACGAAGTCGTGGACATAAGCTATTAATTAATTATATTATTATTATAATATTATAAAGAGGTAAAGTTTGTGAGGTTGTAGGGAGTAATACCTGGGGAGTCGGAGAAAAAATGGTCGAACGAAAACGTTTCTTACGAACGCTGCCTTAACGATGAGAGACATATGATTGAGTTCTAGAAAAAAATTGTAGCTTGATAATACCTATTACCGCCCAACGAAGTGGGCATGGTTCAGCTAGTATGTAATAAATGTGTTATTTTTTTAATTTTTAAATCAATTATTATCTGAATTACTTATTTAAATTTCATAATATGTAAATTGGAATTATTAACATTAATCTGGTTTTCAAGACTTTTGGCAGTCCGAGCAATAATTACATGCATTTTTATAGAGTTCATTAAGTAATAAATCATGGCTGCACAAGCTAAATACAAAAAATCAATATTACATGTACACGAGCATGTCGAGGTCATCGGTAACGCGCATAAGTTTTTCTCCTACCAAAAATCGCTCAACGCGACTAAAGAATTTTTACTTTAAAAAAAAACGCAGACGAAGCTGCTGGCATATGACTTACTGATAGTAAATAGTATACGTAGATTCCTAACCTTCGAATTAAAACTACGCCAAGGGTAACAACTATACAACAGGTAGATAATAATGTAAATGTACTCACATTCTGACGCGAATATATCCAAGTAGATTCAAAAGTTGGTTTGAATTTTTTGAGGTATTTACGTACTACTATGTAGGGAATTTAATACTCCAACTGTCCCGTCCTGGTTGAAGACCCAGAGGCAGGCCCAAAAAAGGACAGAGTGAAGTGGAGAAATAAAGTACAGAAGACTGACCCCACCACCATTATTTTATGGTGGTAGAGCCACGCTGAAACTATTACTGATTTCAGCATGAATGGGTCGGGTCGTCCGGGGTAGTACCACCCTCTCATAGAAAACCGACGTGAAGTAGCAGTGCTCGCATTGTTGCGTTTCGTTAGGTCAGTGAGAGCGTCGGAGGCCCACCTCCCCTCTCCTCTCCGCCTCCCCTACCCTTCTCTCCAAAGGGTATCAACGCACTTGCGACTCCTCTGGTGTTGTTAGTGTCCATGGACGGTGGTGATCACTTAACATCAGGTGACCCACCAGTTCGTTTGCCACTTATGACATAAAAAAAACCATATGGTACAAATAGTCAGGAAGAGAGAGACGTATTTACGTACGTATCACGCTGTTTATAGATTGTAAAGCAATAATATTAAACCACGAGATGTGAAAATACTAGTTACCAGTTCACTAGTATTTTTCCCTCATTTTTTCTCTTTTTCTTTAGCAAGTCTTAGCCAGAAAGTCAAGTGTAGAATATTGTAGAATATTATGTGTGTGTTCGTGAGGGACATATCAAGGTACACGTATGAGTCTCATTAATATACACGTATGGTTAACTTAACAAGTACATCATCTTAAATTACATACCGTATGTACGTATCTTACTGGGTGCTATGGCGTATGCAAAAAGAAATGTTGAGAGGCCATTGCTACGTTTTAAAGATTGTGCCAAGCGAGATATGTCCTCTTTTGGCATTGACTCTAGAAACTGGCAGGAGCTCGCCCGAGACAGAAACAGGTGAAAGCGGTGCGTTCATAAAGGCGTCAAGACCCACGATAAAACGTGGTTCAACCTACTTCGACACAAACGTGCTAAACGTCACCTGTCTTCACATAAGGACCAATCAGCTCCGGACCTGACATTCGCTTGTCGATCCTGTGGGCGAGGCTGTCGTTCCCGAATTGGGTTATATAGCCACGAAAAAAAATGTCTTCATAACGCTGTTTAAATCGTCTTCTGTAGACATAAAGGCCATTATATATGGTTAGCTTAGCTTGAATAATTTAAAGCAATGCGCGATGTTGCATGCAAGGTAATAACCCAAGATGAAGCACGCTCATGCTCCCTTGAGCTCGTTGCCATACGACTGAATGCCTTAATCGCTCGCCAGAAAAGCTTGGTGAAGCTGTAAGGGCTCGTCAAGTCTACAGCATGATTTAGGTCGAAAATCAAAATAAAAACGTGAGAGCCAGAATCTACGCTTAGCGTGTTACCCTAGCAACATATTCGGCCATAAATTGTAACTTAAAATCAGGTGAAATCTTGATCAAACACTATACATATAAAACATTTAAAGTCATTTCATTATTTTTTATATATTTACTTATTTCTTTGTTTGTAGTTTACAGTATATTTATCATATAATACATTTTGATGCTTACAATGTTGCGCCGATTACAAAGTCATAATTATTACATTTTATGTACCTATATTCAATTAATATGGTATACGTTCTAGTTAGCTCATTATCGGTTTCATTTGAACAGTTAAAGTTACCATAAAATACCAAAAATTTAGTTTATTTTGTATAGAATTGGATAGTTTTTAAATTTGATGGTATTTTTTGGTATTTTATGGTAACTTTAACTGTTCAAATGAAACCGATAATGAGCTAACTACAAAATAAACTAAATCTGTATAGAAACACACAATACAATCTAGACACTGTATTAAAAATAATAAACTGCGAGGTATATTCAATACCGTATAACATTTGCTCTGTGTGACTAGAGTTAATTCCGCAGTGGCCTCGCTGTCACCCGGTGAAAAGAAATAAAAAGAAGAACGGAATTTGCAATCCCCGTTTTCTATCAATTTAATCCGTTTAACTTCAAACAGAAATGCACTGGATTAAATAGTTTTTTTTTTAAAGCGAAATACTCGTTATAAATTAACTTCATATAGTTACTATATAGCCCATTAGGTACGGGCAGGACTGTTGCTAGAGTCGAATTTGAGATAGGGCAGCATAGGTAACAGGTAGGGCGAAAGTAAAATTTTTTTTTTTTATTGTACTACGGCAAAATTACTGCACTATACCTGATGGTAAGCGAATCACTATGACTGGCTTTTTAGCCATATACATGGTGGTTGCAACCCAGTCAGATTGTAAAACCCTACCATCCCGCACATTAACCCCCCATAATTGATCTGCCTTCGTATATCACAAACTGTGGTATGTTCGGAAAAGTTTAGATACCTATCGCTACATTTTTTTAAAATCTCAAACTATGAACAAAGAATTTAACTATATTAATTTATCTTAAATTTTGGTATTTTTAAGGTATTGTCCCTAGCTACGGCCGTGGGTATCGGCCCCGGTTTTGTACGGATGCATTGAAATCCTTGCTACACTTTGACTACTCTGAACATATTTGCGTAGAACACAGATGTAGCCATAAATACGTAATATATGTATATCATCGAGACAGCTTAAGGACGACGGGTTAAGCTTATTAAATAAACGCCAATTTTAGATTCCTATATCTTAACTTTGTTTTGTATTAAACTCTTGATAATATTACACACAAGCTGGAACTTAGGGTAGTATTTAGAGCGATCAAAAAGATTGACAAGGACTGTACATTTATACCTACTAAACACGAAGCACACAACAATTTTTTGTCACATGTCTTTTTTTTATGTCAAAAGGCGGCAAACGAACAGGTGGGTCATCTGATGTTAAGTGATCACCACCGTCCATAGACACTAGCAACACCAAGGGAGTCGCAAGTGCGTTGCCAGCCGTAAGGGCTCGTCAAGTCTACAGCATGATTTAGGTCGAAAATCAAAATAAAAACGTGAGAGCCAGAATCTACGCTTAGCGTGTTACCCTAGCAACATATTCGGCCATAAATTGTAACTTAAAATCAGGTGAAATCTTGATCAAACACTATACATATAAAACATTTAAAGTCATTTCATTATTTTTTATATATTTACTTATTTCTTTGTTTGTAGTTTACAGTATATTTATCATATAATACATTTTGATGCTTACAATGTTGCGCCGATTACAAAGTCATAATTATTACATTTTATGTACCTATATTCAATTAATATGGTATACGTTCTAGTTAGCTCATTATCGGTTTCATTTGAACAGTTAAAGTTACCATAAAATACCAAAAAATACCATCAAATTTAAAAACTATCCAATTCTATACAAAATAAACTAAATCTGTATAGAAACACACAATACAATCTAGACACTGTATTAAAAATAATAAACTGCGAGGTATATTCAATACCGTATAACATTTGCTCTGTGTGACTAGAGTTAATTCCGCAGTGGCCTCGCTGTCACCCGGTGAAAAGAAATAAAAAGAAGAACGGAATTTGCAATCCCCGTTTTCTATCAATTTAATCCGTTTAACTTCAAACAGAAATGCACTGGATTAAATAGTTTTTTTTTTAAAGCGAAATACTCGTTATAAATTAACTTCATATAGTTACTATATAGCCCATTAGGTACGGGCAGGACTGTTGCTAGAGTCGAATTTGAGATAGGGCAGCATAGGTAACAGGTAGGGCGAAAGTAAAATTTTTTTTTTTTATTGTACTACGGCAAAATTACTGCACTATACCTGATGGTAAGCGAATCACTATGACTGGCTTTTTAGCCATATACATGGTGGTTGCAACCCAGTCAGATTGTAAAACCCTACCATCCCGCACATTAACCCCCCATAATTGATCTGCCTTCGTATATCACAAACTGTGGTATGTTCGGAAAAGTTTAGATACCTATCGCTACATTTTTTTAAAATCTCAAACTATGAACAAAGAATTTAACTATATTAATTTATCTTAAATTTTGGTATTTTATAACTAGCTGACCCGTGCAACTTCGTTTGCATCAAATCGGTTATCACCGGTTTCAATTATATTTTTAAATGCGAAAATTTTTAAAACTTTATTATAATAAACCTAAAATTTGGGCAAGCAGCGGCAGGACTTTCCTCTCGTTTTGATTGCCTTCTGCTAGACAAAGATTAGGTTTGAAAATATTAAGCACGGTGACTAAGAGGTTTTCTTAGCATCCCATGGCTAAATCAGGGTGTCTTTAAACAGCGTGTATGAATTCGTTCAATGTTCTTTATTTGAACTAAGTAATAGGGAGACAAAACTACGGAGGCGTATTCATGTATAGGCCTCACTAGAGTTTTGTACAGATAAAACATAGGCATGGGGCTTTTAAATACCTAATTTATACGAAATAAAAAGCCAAGGAACTGGTTACTTTTACTAATAATACGTTCACATTGGGGATGGAAGGATAATTTACTATCAAACATTATTTACCAAGATCTCTGGCGACTTCCTTACGTTCAATTTAGTAATTATTGATTTTATTATTGTACTGCAACTTAGGAATTGAAAATCGAAAAAGAATAGACACGTTAGATTTGCATTCTTATTATATGTATAAATTGCAATTGAGTAATAATACAATTGGCGTATTTTAATACAAATTCTTATGAATAATTCATTGTTTTCTATAAAATTGTATAAATAATAAAGTAATACAACTTTATATTGAAAAACTATTATAATACTCTCATTTCTATTAACCCTTAATATGTTATTTTTATTGCCCTTGGATTTATAGCCTATCGTTTGCATAATGATATCTGCAAGGAGAAATCCAAGTTTTATTTCTGGTAGAGGCACAAGGACCAGACTAGTAATAAGTGTTGCTTTTAGTTTTTCGGTGAATGATTTGCTAAAAATTAAAATTGGCTATGGTCCTTGGTTTTTCTATATTACTATCTCGGATAAACAGTTGAGAACTGTTTGCATACAAAAACATGTTAATTCAGATTCTGATTGTTAAGCCAGATCGTATCAAATTTTTGATAATCGAATTGGTACAATAACAAATAATATACTCCAGGTTGGTGCTACAATGAAATTTTGACCATTTATAGGAATATCAACTCTAAATAGTATTTAAGGCATAATACCTACCTAACAAATTTTGTAATTGTCAACACAATATTCGAATTTTACTTAGCAATACTAATGATGTCAGGTTTATTTAGCTTCAAAGACGCGTATCCAGTGACTATAATGAATTAAAAAAATAATGTCATTATCAGCTGTTTTTCTCATCCAATCTTACCGTTGTCGTATGTTGTAAACAAAATAGTGATAATTTCTATAGATTATAATACGATAAACTATACAAGTTGTCATATATCTTCTACTTACTGTATAAAACATATTCAATTCATTCACTGTCTTTATCTAGATAAAAACTTAAAAAAACTAGACAAAAATTAAAATGAAAATCTCCGAGGTACAAAACTCTTTTACTGTAATAATCTTATAACGAATATCAATGTTTGTGTAATATACACGTGTCAAATAATGTAAAAAAAAACCGTTCTATGTTAAGTTATTTAAAATTTGCCCAAACAAAAAAATATTTAAGTCTCGTGACAACCTAACCTAAAATGTAGAAACCTATGGCTAGTTGTTATTTCGGATAAGTACTTACTGTACTTATATTCGTGCCCTGTGAATTAGTAATGTACCTTCAGGTCAACAAAGTATAGCTATTGAAAAGATAAGTCTGTGATACATCCATTCAAAAAAATCTTGTTTCAGCTACCTGGTGATGAAGACTCCGGTCCAACATGCAGAACTTATGTATTCCAAAATGAAAGTCATACTTTAGGCAATGCTTTAAAATGCATAATAAATAGATAGTGAGTATAAAACACTATTTTTAACAGTTTTACTTTATAAGTTTTAGTTTTCTTAATTTATTGTGGACTTTTTCACAATCAAAAATATCAGCTTCATGCCTTACAATATCTTATGATTCTGTAAATTCTATTATGATCTTTGAAAAAGGTATTATAAGGTTTTTAGGAAATGTGATGCTATAATATATGAAAATGACACTAATATATTGAACAGATCTTTCACATTAGCCACTGAGTTAAAATGTAGATGATGGATCATTGGTAGCATATGTGGACACTTTCGATCCTATATAAGTTCAAAGCACTGCAATTAGTTTTTGATTTCGGAGAAGGAAAACATTGTAAACTTAGCTACCTAGCTACCACTCTCAAATTTTAAAATCTTACTCCGATCACTATGTAGATCGAGGATTTACATACTTTTCGGAGCTAGAGCCTAGTAGAGATTTTTTAAACTCAGCTGGTTGACTAACACTCTTAAATTTTACTTCTTGGAACTAAGGCATACTCAGACAGTGTATTTAAACATGGGACTCTATAAATTAAAGAAAACTTAATAAATGCATAAAAAGGATTCCAAATGCAAGCTCGCACAGCACAGTATCAATGATTTACCACTCTGGCCTTACCATACCATTTTTTCACCTCTCTGACATACTGAGTTGGTATAGATATATTTTGGTAGGTACACTTGAACTAACCTTATAATCTTATTATTTTACCATCTCAGACTACATTATGAATCAACATCAGATTAGAATGTTCAATTTAGGAAATAATACTCATACCTATGATTTCTTCAAGAAATAAACTATGTTTGCTGCCATAAATTATTATAAAGTCAAATAATGAGATAACATTTGTGCTAAAATGTAATTATAGGCATTTACTCTAATATAGTCTATACTTACTAATAATATTATAAAGAGGTAAAGTTTGTGAGGTTGTAGGGGGTAGACTCAGGAACTAATGGTCTAATTTGAAAAAAAAATCCAGTGGGCTTAGGTTAGCCTCAGATAGGTCGCGAATTGCATGAGTCAGCCAACAGCCCAAGCCAAGGTGAGGTGTGCCGTGCACCCTTGAGCTAGTTGTAAAATAAAATGGGCTGAGTGCCTTAAGCACTTGCCTTAGTAGTCCGTTGAAGCTGTTAAGACCTTTTGTGGTCAATAGCATAATCAATTCGAGGAGAAAAAAACATCCAGTGTTAGATAGCTCATTTATTAAAAATAGGATCCATCATATGGCCATATATCATCATGCCAAGACCAATAGGAGCTGAGCACCAATTAAGAATGTTTCAAAATTGGATATTTTTCCTTTTGAGAGCTTCCACTGTGGGTTAGCGTTAGCCCAAAGTAACTATTCCACACGGGCAAAGTAGCGGGCAGAAGCTCGTCAGTCATAATTTCAATAAAGTTAGTTAAGTTTTATTTTGATGTTAACAGTTGATAGTTACCAACTTGAAACTGACAGTTTTACAAATTAGTTAGTATACAAGTATAAACAATTTATGTAAAGAAAATTCAGTTTCATATCATTTTGCAGTATCTGTTCATTCAGAGATTTATAAAGCACTAGCGGACCTGGTGGACGTTGTTCTGCCTGGATAATAAAAAAAATCCTAAAAGTCAACCGCAACGCACCCTACCGGGTCCAATTGTGAATTTAAACCATTCTCGGATCCACTAGAACACGCACACAGTTTTATTAGCTGTTTAGGAGGAGTTCAGTGACATACACACACACAGAAATTTATATATAAAGATTTATGAAAATACTCAAATGATTATCTTTGAAGTTCATATGAATCAATTCTTAAACAATGTCTTCTTTTATTTAATTACGTTTTTTGCATAGGTTTATAATTTACTGTAATATAATGTGTATCATGATCAATGCATGATGTAATGATTTCAGTGAAGATGTAGAATTTTGCGGATACACAGTACCTCATCCTGCCGAATCTAAGATGCACTTTAGGATACAAGCCAGAGAAACACCAGCTCTAGAAATATTAACAAGAGGACTAAAAGACTTGGAGAAGGTATGCAATCACACAATGGATTTATTTGAAAAAGAAGTAAAAGAATTTTCCAAAACCTAAATGAAGTTTTATTATTGTGTACATTAATTACACTAACCAACAAATATTTAAAATATGGGTATCATTTTTATGTTATTAAGTAGAAAATAGAAGCATACATCTGATAATGATGACTGCAGCCTATAAAGCTATTTGGAATGGAACCAGAAAGGACTACTCTAAAGCCAGTTACTATTAGGAACTGACCTGTTCCAACTTTGACTCTTAAACTAAGCTATCCTATGGATTGAAGTAAGCTGAATCACTGCTATGCCAAAATATTTTGCATTTCTGACATTGGACTATGCACAAGTATTTAAGCATTCTTGAGCTAGAAAATATTATCGAATAACTTATATTAAACTAACTCAATGAAATAACTAAAATTGCTGAAATATAAAAGTTTCGAACCCACAAGTATCTATCTGCTGTAAATGAAGCTAGACATTTAGAAATATATCATATACTCTTGTACAATCCTATTTGAAGTAAAACCCTAAAATTAAAATAACTAGGTATTCCATAAATTAATTGTGAAAAATTAATCTACTGAAAAGGATATTATACCTGGGTATTCAAGAAAGCTTAAGTTACTGAATATCAATGCAAATGTTTAAAACCAAAACTAGCTTTAACATGTTCACAAACTTACGCAACATTTTGATCCAACATCAGGTGACAACGTATTCTAAACCTTTTAGAAACTATAAAAGCAGTGTCTTGTAAAACCTCAGATTTCCTCAAAACTTTTTGATTAGTTTTGACTGTTAACATTCAGTGACAAATGTGTAAATAGATCTAGACTACAGTTTATTTGTTAGTAAATTAACACGAATTTATGATATCCTTTAATGTCATGTCAGGGGCCACAATATGAATTAAAAGAAAAAAATGAAATAATATTTTTTATTTGTTTTACATTGAAACTATCCTTTTAGACT
>MU160502.1:64779-78033 GCA_015888305.1 Antheraea pernyi | reverse complement strand
TGTTAATCCATTAATCGCAGTTGTTTTTAAATTGCACTTTACATTTATATATGTTTATCACGTAAGGTAAAAGCCTTAAGCCTCCTCCATTTTTTTTTTTCGAATGAAAAGTTTCGTCCTGATATTTTAGAAAACAGATGGATTTTTGTTATACTTTACAAGTTTGACCACAATTTCATCTGAAGTTATCAAGATATGTGGTCAAGATGGTAAATACGCCAAACGTAAAGGGGGCTGGCATTCAAGTTCAACTGGCGGAACACACCAAGAGGTGTTTGGTGACAGATTTTCAATTTATAAGTTACTACGGGGTGGCGGATAACCGGGTGGATTAAAAAAAAGCCCTACCGCCACGTTATAATTTTATGATGTTTTTCTTCACCGGAAGATCCGACTCAGTTGTAGAATTCGAACCTACGCGCATCGATGCGGTGTCCGAACATGCTATGCTAAGCGATCATAAAATATAAGCTATATTTAAAAAATGCTTTATTAATAATATTAAATTTCCAATTATTCAATAATAGCCGACCCGTGCCCACTTCGTTGGGCGGTAATAGGCATTATCAAGCTACAACTTTTTTCTAGAACTCAATCATATATCTCTCATCCTTAAGGCAGCGTTCGTAAGAAACGTTTTACCATTTTTTCTCCAACTCCCCAGATATGACCCCCACAACCTCACAAACTTTACCTCTTTATGATATTAGTATAGATAATATAATTAGTTAATAGCTTCTGCCCGTGACTTCGTACGCGTAGAATGGTTATTTTGCGCTAAAACGCAGCGGAAGCTCCGAAAAGGAAAAAATACCCCGATTTTGCAACATTCTTCATCGCTGCTCCGCTCCTATGGGTCTTAGCGTGATAATATAACCTTCCCTGATAAATGAGCTATATAACACTGAAAGAATTTTCCAAATCGAACCAGTAGTTCCTGAGATTACCCTTACAACGTCACAAACTTTACCTCTTTATAATATTAGCATAGATTGATGTTATACAATCGGCACCACAACACGACACTTGTCGGCTCGAATTTCGATACTTGCACGCACGCGCACACTCCACGCTCCTATAGAGAGATAGAGAAATTAGCATTGGGTCTTAATGCTTTATCCTTACGTGACGATTTCTACCTAGTTCTCTAATAGTTAACTACTATTACCACGAACCACTTTAAAGGACTTCCTTCTAAAAGGTTTATTTTACTTCTCACTGTAAAGCAAAGTATGTCCCTTCACTCGGAAAAAGACCTTAACCCAATTGTAATATGATATTTACAAGCTAATACAATTATTATCACGTTTGTATTGGCCACTAACAAATGCAGTTAAGTTCACTGTGCAGTAGGTAGTCCTCTCCATGTAAAGATACGAGGTGCATGTTTCCACTGCCTCCATAATACCAGTTGTAACTACTGTCAAAATAGACATCGGGATTATTCTCCCAGTGCTCGGCCATCTCCAGGAACTGCTTGCGACAGTGGATTATTTCATCGCTCAGCCATTCGTACTGGTTTACTATCCGTTTTAATGCTGAAATAAATTCGTTAGTATTGCTATACCGCTCACTTATCGAATGTTCTTAATTTTCGAACGTCGCATTTAGTATAATAAAAGAACTGAATAAGCTAAAGTCGATTTTGTATGAGCGCGTATATAGACGACTTTTTTTATAAATCATAAAAGCATGCAATCCACCTGATGGTATATCACTGCAGTCTACGATTTGTACCAACTATGTAGAAATCTAATCTAAGTCCAGTCATAATAAGCTGCTACTCGTAAGGAATGTTTTTTTTTTGGTTCTGTGTTCAACCTGCATTATGCTTGCTATTTTCTCAAAAACTACTGCTCCGACTTGGATGGGTCGTTTGTTAGTGTATACTTAAATTATCAGGTAATGTTTAATACACATTATGATTCGATTAAGATCTTCGAAGATTAATAATGGAATTCTTTGATAACAGTGATCGATTCGATTGCTGCGATCATATATTTATATATTGTTTTTATAATTCCATAACATAACATCACGCCTATATCTGGTTTTAAGAGGCAAACAAATGTTTGTAATACGTTCTAATTTTATGCCTGTTATATTAAATTTTCATAATATTTCGTAGTATTAAATTGTTGTACACAATCATAGGATCATGTTGTATACATCACTGGATATTGATAACTTAAATAAATACAAAAAAAGTGTGTGTGTACTTATGTAAACGCGTTAGAAGTTATACTTCTTTGGCGTGACAAGATAAAAATCTTTTCAAAAATTTTATCTTTCGCTTTATTCTACGTTCGTAGAAAAAACGACACTAACAATAGAAAAAGTTGACTATAGCTAACTTCAGGGTGTTGGTGTTTCGTGACGGTGTGCGCGCACATCGTAATAACTTCAGAGTGTCGGTTTATCGTGACGTTGTGCACGCTCATCGTAAAAATTTACTCTCATCATTTTTCCCTAACGCGCCAAAAGAAGTATAACTTCAAAAATCGTAAAAATGTAAGTGTAAAATACTGATTTATTTAAATTTATTCAGAATACAAGATGTATTCACAAAGAAAAGAGAATCACCTTAAAAAACACGACGTCAAAAGTTTAAAGTAAAATGTTATTTATTTTATGAAACACCTTGTAAGACAAATATAAATTAGGGATTCAAATACAAATCTCAAAGAATAACTTTTTTTTATATCATTGGTGGCAAACGAACAGGTGGGTTACCTGATGTTGAGTGATCAGCACCGTCCATGGACACTAACAACACCAGAGTGGTCGCAAGTGCGTTGCCACCCCTTGGGGGGAAGGTTTAGAGGAGGGAGAGGGAGAGGAGAGGGGAGGCGAGATAGGCCTCCGGCGCTCTCACTGACCGAACGAAACGCAACAATGCAAGCACTGTTACTTCACGTCGGTTTTCTATTAGAGGGTGGTACTACCCCGGACGAGCCGACCGATTCTTGTTTCGATTATTGAAAACATTTTAGATTATCTTTACATTACTTTAAATAGTTATACATCTGTAATTACGAAGCTTATGTATGTACGACGTAATATAAGAATTATCTGCAAAGCAGCTAATTTACTATTTATAATTTAACATTTGCGTATTTTAAAATACGATTCTTAACTATTCTGTATATTCTCAATGACGACGCCATCTAGCAAATTGTGATTAGTAATTTCACAATAGGTACCGTTTCAAATTTTATTTCAATTAAAATTAAATATTGGATATTTTTATGCTTTATCGGTTTTAGCATTTGACCACAATCTTGCGTAATACTAAATAACGATGCGGTCCAAGATTATAGACACGGTAAATCCAAAGGGATTGACCATCAAGTGCAGCCACTAGAACATATCCATAGGTGATTGGCGACAGATTTTTAACTTGACCAATGGCAGCTATACAGGCGAGCTTAAAAAAATTCCTACGACCGTGCTATGGTTTTGTCATCGAAGTTCACGAAGGTCACTATAAAAACCTCTGATTTCGATAACTCCATGTTTGTCACATCACTATTATAATAATTTATAATAAGATTATGACGTATATAGATATAATATTATATAAAACAAAGCAGTTTTACTCTTTTACAAATAAGTGGTGTTGATATATAAGAATAACATATAATTAACGATTAGATAAAATCTCTTACGTCATTTTAATCTACGTAATACACAAACGTGACTCTATTTATAAATTGATAAATTAACCATGATAATTATCTATTCTATCTATTCATATAATAAAAATGAAGTGTCTGTATTTAATATCAAAATATCATTTTTTTAATGATTGGGTATGAAAGTATACACGCAACTGATAACAAAAATGCAATTTTTAAATTTTTGTCGGTCTGTCTGTCTGTTTGTTCCGGTTAATCTCCGAAACGGCTGTACTGATATTCACGGGAATTTCACTGGCAGATAGCTGAAATTACAACGGGTTACTTAAGCTACTCTAAATAAGACTAGCTGTTAACCGCGGCTTTGTCCACAATGCCATCTCCAAAACTGTTGGACCTAATTTTACAGGACTTTCACCGGCAGATAGCGGACATCATAACAAGTAATTTAGTCTATTTTAATTTAGACTAGCTGTTAACCACGGGTCCGTTAGTAATACTATATCCAAAATGGTTAGACTGATTTTCATGGGACTTCGATCGGCAGATAGTGGACATCATAACAAGTAATGTAGTCTCTTTTAATTTAGATTAACTGTTAACCGTGCCTTCGCCGACAGTGGAATAGTGGTTTAGTTTAGAAAACAGAGCTCGACCCCTTTTTGAAATCTGGGATTTCATAAAATCAAATTTAAAATGAATTTTAGCTGTAAATTCATAAATATACTACTTTGATTACTTTATATAACATATATAAACATCATTTACCTTCGTCACGTTTAACTTACTATCTTCATTGACTTCTGAGTACATCTTTAGCAACTTGTTTGTTTGTATCAAAAATAAAAAGATTGTTGTTTTTAAAAGTTATAAACAAATGAACACATGTATTTTGACATTCACAGAACATATGTCAGATGCAGGGATGCCAGTAGAAAAATCAAGTGGTATAAAAGCAGCTGGTGCTTTTATACCACTTGATTTTTTATGTACCCAAAAAAAACCAAGAGCTTGCTATTGAAAATTATTTATACTTAACGTATGTATGTAAATTGTTTTGACGAAACTTTGACGAAATTCTATACTATCTGGCAACGGTGGTATTAGTAAGTCTATCTGCTTTTCCCTAACAGTTATATTCGCCTAGTATCCTCTTCTAAGTTTGTGTAACGAATGGTTACGCATTTATTTATGCCCATACCTTGCTTCAGCAAAGCGGATCTCTTACAAACTATACGTACTCTATATACTTACATATATCTTGCCGTGTATTTTAATAGGTGGACTATTGATTTTTTCTCAATTTTCCCGTCTCGGTTCGGTTAGGTTACGTGGGCATTTTCACTGTTACGCGATTTTCGTGAAACACCAACGAAGGATAGAAGGCAGACGCGTTATTTAATTTTTGTACAATTTGATATAGAAAGTAATGATGGTTTTTGGTAAGTTTTGATGGTGGTAGAGCCACGCTGAAACTATTATTGATTTCAGCATGCATGGGTCGGCTCGCCCGGGGTAGTACCACCTTCTCATAGAAAACCGACGTGAAGTAACAGTGCTTGCATTGTTGCGTTTCGTTCGGTCAGTGAGAGCGCCGGAGACCCATCTCCCCTCTCCTCTCTCCTCTCCTCTCTCCTCTCCCTTTCCCTCCCCTAACCTTTCCCTCCGAAAGATGGCAACGCACTTGCGACTCCTCTGGGGTTGTTAGTGTCCATGGATGGTGGTGATCACTTAACAGCAGGTGACACACATGTTCGTTTGCCACCTATGACATAAAAAAAAAAGTAATATTCTTGAAAGTTAACAATCCTGTAAGTGATATATATGACTTATCGAGATTCCTTCAAACAAGTTCAGTCTTTTAATCTGACGTTCTGAAGGCACATCTGGCCAATAGCGTTAGTCAGTTGGAATACAAAATATTCAATCTTAAATTTATACATGTGTTTAAAATTTAAAAAACCAACTTCGATAGTATATTTAAAAATAGGCATTTACAATGAATATATCCACTTTAAAATGCATACTATTACAAAAAAAAAAAATATAGGGAAACGTTGGTCTTAATGCAACCTAAATAAATAAACGCAACCACTATATCTCAATTCTTCTTTTCCCTCATCGTTAATACGGTCGAAACGAATGAAACCCTCAGCATTCTGCGGCTGAAAAAGACTAAAAAATGTAGCCGTACATACGAACTTTCTTGTGTTGAATCTCTTGGATGTTTATAACTCTATGAATATCAAAATTATCAGACTTCGGGATTAAGTCAACTTGATAAATATTTCGTGGTTGTGATTAAAATTGTTGTGAGATTATGTGATTCGCCAAACTCAATATCTACCTCTTTTCTTCACGTACAACGAAAGACTTGCTTTTCGTGTTTGTTGAGACTTCATTTTGAAATTTTACCTAAACATAGTAAATTTTTCCTAAACAAATAGCTTTCGTACAATACGTCGTGAACTCATATCGTCGGGGTAAAGTAAATTTTCCAAATTAATACCGTCTGTCAAACTATACAATTTTATTTTACATTTTGAAACAATAAGACCTACAAGTCTAAGACCAACGACTCGTTTGAACTATTTTACCAATATTTGTTCTATTAACTAATATAAAGGTGGTCTGACGCTAGGTTTTCTAGTACAATAGTTACTTTTAAAAAGATAAGTGTTAATGACTACGTCCGGTACCGCTATGACACCCGAGAGGCGAGACTACAACTCCACCCGGGGAACCACTATTGACCTGCGATACCGCGCTATTGACTTTATCGGGGTGTTACTAATGACCTCGAACGCTGCTGGTCGGCTATTCATTAGTTCAGCATATAAAGGGCAAGATGTCACTGATATGCACGCACTCCTATGTGGAAGTTACTGTAAGGCGAAGCTCTGTCCGGATAAATAGTACCAGTGCCTTCAGAGGGTTTATTGGATTTCCTGACTGACTGACTGGCTGGCTGATTATACGTATTGTGTAACATAAGATACATCTTAATGCCGATATTGATATATTTTCGAATATAATCTCAGTTTATTGTTTACTAGCTAACCCGTGCAACTTCGTCTGCACCAAATCGGTTATCACTGGTTTCAATTGTATTTTTAAAAGCGAAAAATCCTAATAAACCTAAAACCCGATTGCAGCTACACCTACCGTTTCCAATTGTGAATCCAAACTATCAAGGAACTCTCTCAAACATATACTCAAATGGTATGTGAGAAATCTTTTAAAATAAGCCTACAACCGGTTCGTAGCATCATCTACCGGGTTCAATTAAAATAAAAACGAACCTACATTGGCGGTAACGTAAAAAAAAGCTTTAGAGGTCTATGGACCCCCGTTGGAACGAAGTTCCTTTCCCTTTCTAGTAGACGTTTACTATACAGTCGGTATAGTTTACATATCAAGTATATATCTTGATAAAATATCAAGTTGATAGAGTTAAATTGTAAATTGAATGATAAAATATTCATGAAATAATTAATGATAAATGAAACACTGAATGATGTCATAACTATTTTCAACTTGTATTAACTTTTTCACACTCCATTGTATTGAAGAAAAATATAAATATTCAAAAGATATGAGCACGACGCGTCAACTGTCACTTGCCTGTAACTATTCGTCTAAGAGCCAGGCAATGGTTTCGACTGCGAATTTCAATAAGCCAGTTTTTTATATATCTTTATGTTCTTCCGAACAGCGTGCTGGCTACCTGGCTGCCGCTAAACGTGGCGTTTATTAGTGTATATCGCACCTTTACAGGCAAATTATTGATTTTTATATAATTTTTGAATGTTTTATTTTTCACTAACTTTGAACTACAAAAACATGAAATTTTTAATTCCAGACATTTTTGTTATTAACAATAATGTGCCCGATGCAAATTTTTGTAAATAAGTATGTTCAAACCACGTTAAGATAGCTGTAACTTTAATATTATTTTATTTAGACACAAAAGAGAGTAAATTAAAAATAATATGTATAGAATAACTTAGCTATAGTTTTGCGCAACACTTGCTGTATGATAAATGTAGCGATAATTGTTGAAGCGCCTGTTATAGACGCATGTATTCAAGATGGCGTCAGTCCTAAGTCATATGCCTACGTTTATAGTTATTTTTCATTGTTTACGGTGAAATCTCAATATCGTAATAAAAGAAATAAAATATTACAATACGTTTTTTATTTTATACTAAAATAGTCCCATACAAAAATAAACACAATTGGTATTCACAACAAATTTAATACTTCACAATATCAATAATTTATAGCGTCTAAACGCCATAAATCACCCCGGGAAATGATAAAGCTGCAAATACCGTAAAAACCAAAATTGAATATACAGTTACTAAAATGTCCCTTTTCATTTGTATAGATGCATTAAAATCATGATTATGATCGTTTTTATACCACAAACTGTTTTGGATTCGCATTTCTAAATCAGTTTGTTGATTTTCTTGTGTCGTAACAGAATCAGCTAACACTTTTAAATCGATTGTCTTCTTTGATTCTAACCTTTTCTTGTAGGGAACAAGAGATTGTCGTGACGGTTTATCAGGTAACTCTATTATCATTTTTTGAGGTTTTATGGAATTAGCTGAGTATGTAGACTTGTATTCTACATAGGAAGAGAATAACGATTGGCTAGACGGCTCGCTTAAAACGCCTAATGAATTAGTGACGTTTGTGCTATGATTGATGGTGATGGGGAATAAAGATGGAACGTCTGTAAATCTATTTACTTTTTCGCGGGTGTGGAGATCGGCGTAAACTTCTTTGTCTTCACAAATAGGTCTATAGATAAACTTCTCTTTTGGCCAATTTTTGCAAAAGTCATGTTCATCGCTAGACAAATAAATTGAATAAATAGTAGAACTAGATTCTAATTGGCTCAACTTGTCCAAGGAAGTGATAGACACGATCTTGCGAGGGTTATCATTTGAGTATTTTTGTAATGTTACTGCCTCTTTAGTAATAGTTTCAAATCTTTTACATTCTTGTTCAATGAAATACAAAAGATCACTGCATGTCACACACATATAAGTAGTACAGATAGCAATGAACAAGAATGTAAAAGATTTGAAACTATTACTAAAGAGGCAGTAACATTACAAAAGGTTTAATGACGTCATCAACATTAGCTGTCTTAATATATTTTACTGTAACTTCTGTGGGGTTATGGTTAACTCCCAAATTATTATCCCTGGTATCTACTTGAACAGCGTGTTCAGTTTTCACTTTTGATTCTTCAGTGCCAAGACTTTTAGTGGTTTGACTGCATTGTGTGCTGTTCTTAACGACATTGATTTTTGCTGGCTTTGAATTTTCTTTAATATCTTCAGTTATAGATTTTAACTTCGAATGAGAATCAAATTTGAATAGAGAATTGTTCGGAAAAGCGTATCCAATAGTTGTAATCTGCATAGGAAATTTAACAAAACTCCATTCTAAATCGGATTTAGATAATAGTGGAAAAGTTGTTATATCCGACAATTTGTCATTGTTATATTTCCTAAAGTTCTGCGATGAAGAGTTCTTTAAAAGAGCTGATCCAGTATCACCACTTTGTAATAAGAAATGTGATTTGGCGGATTGTTTGGGTGTCAGTGTCAAATTTTTAATCCTTAATCGTTTCTGAAAGTTACCAACCGGAATTTGATTACATAACGCATTTTCTAATTTTGCTAATTCTGTCGTAAGACTATCTATTTGTGGTTGGATATATTTCATTAAATTTTTATTGCTTTGTTTTATTTCTTTACCATCTTTATCAGCAACGAGAGTAATTATGTTTTTATCCTTATAAACATCAACAGGAAAATCTGTTTCATCCACAGTTTGCTCTTTTCTGGACAGACCATCAACGAGGAAATACTCTTCTATATTTTCAGTCTTGGAGTTGGTTTCGAAGCATTCAGAGAGAACAGCTAGAGCAGAAGTCTTTGGATTGAGCATTGTATCGACGATGTAATGTAGTTTGTTACCTAGTTCATTATACTCTTCAGTTATTTCGGTCGATGTGTCTGATCCTGAAAGACCGGTATAAATTGTATTAGAGTACTTTAACATATATTTTGATCACGAAAATTATAAATTAGCTTTTTTAGAAATTGTTCTGTTTTACATGGAGATATAATGAAACTTAATGTTTTTGATATGTTTATAGACAGGTAAACTTTACTTAGATCAATATTGTCCGGTAGAAGAGGGACGCGTGAAACTCCGTCCGGTTCATTTAGTAACGACGTACGTCCGTAACGACTTTTCTCCACGTGTACTGTCATTTTTCTGAAACAGTAAAATGCCCCCAAATATCTAAGAACATTTTATCCACCCACGCAATATCGCTGTAACTAAAACCTAATGTATTAAAAATCTAAATAAGATTTAACACAGGAGTCTTCCTTAGGCATACATAAAAATGCGTGCAAAATTTACACTTACGATCTTTCAGCTGTTTTTGTTATATTGTTGTATTTGGACTGTGGTTTTGGATGTACAGACTTTTCTTTCGGGCTAGTGCTGGCTGATCGCGGTATACTCGTAACTGGATAACATAGAGATATAATAAATAAACGAATCTATATATCTCACACATACCAAATACAATACCAGAGGAAGTATGAATTACAAATAAAGTAAATAGATATCTCTATAAAGGTTGTACATTATGGTGTCAACGGAGCTCTCATTCATTACGCAAACCAAGTCAGAATTCAAAATTTATTTTGATTTGATAGGACCTCGGTTACTTTAGAGATATCATACATGAGAAATTTAAGTATACAAGTACGGGAGGATTTCTTGATAAAGAGGTCGGAATTTTTTCGCAGGAAATACTAAAACTATTAAATTAATTAAGGTAACACCAAAAATCTCAACTAAAAAATTCACCTTACACACCTATAGTAGGTACTGAAGTAGCTTTCGCAGACACCGGTGAAACTGCCATGGTATCGGTTTTTTTCTGTTTGATCCTTAAATTTGCAGATCCTACTTTTGGTTCGACCAAGTTTTGCGAAGTTTTGGCCAATTTTTGTAATCTATCTGCCATTAAATTTTTACCGTATTTTGAATGATATTCTTCACTATGAGCTTGGACGTAAGACTTTTTTGGTTGAGCCAAGGAATTTAATCTAGAATATAATTTAGGCGGCCCTCGGACAGCTTCACCTCTGGCTTCTTTTGCTTCATCTATAATATCCACAATTAACCTCTCATTTCTTTTTTGTTTTTCAGCTAGACCCTGTTGATGTAGTTTAGTGATATCAAAAATAGATTTAGGCTTACGTGATGACATTATTCCAGTATTTTTTTCAGCAAATTGAGAATCTTTTAAGTGTTGATCAATACGGGAACGCCTTTTCAAGCTGCCTTGGCGAGAACTAGTCTTGACATCACTAGGTATAGGTTCAGATTTATTTATATCTATAGATTCTGTGGCTTTATATCTAGTTTTCTGAACGTTGTCAATATTATGAAGCAACTGTGAAATAGCTTTTAAAGGATCTTCTCCTACTTTTGGAGTATTTAAAAGAGGTTTCTTGTTCTTTTTTGGTTTATCAATATCAGATCTCAAAGATTGAGATTTGGTGCTAATAATGACTTTAGGAACGATAGGTGTTTGAGATTTTTTGACAGTCGGTATTTTAGATTTAATTTCATTAGTTTTTCCGAAACTAAAATAACTAGGATTGGAAGAGGTTAAATGATGTTTAATACTGGTTCCACTATCGCTGCCTTGAATTGATGAACTTCCACGACCTTCTGTAGAGTCAAACGGTAATAAAGACTTATTTTTTGGTGGTAGTTTCTCGTCATTTACACTTTTTAACTTCTTCATTAAATTATAAATTTTATCAATGCTTTTTCTACATTCGATAGTTAACATTGCCTTTTTAAGACCGCTTTTATTTTCGGATAAAACATTAATAGGACTATTTGCTGGCACTATGTTCTCTACACTCGGAGGCATATGCACATTATCTATCGTCTGTAGGTCATCTTCGTCGTCAATAATGGGTATCTCGTTTAATCTGCAATTAATAAGCTGTTATTATTTTTCTATTTTAGTTTGGCAAATAGTTGAAAACGTTGCATTTTAAAATTATACATAAACACTGACTGATCGAAGACTTCATTCAATTCCTTACTGAATAAAAATATATGATACTGCAAAGAATTGAACTATGAGTACAATATAATGTAATCTTCAATAATACGTATGTACTCGTATATATAATACTACATTTATGTTTAATCATGGGAGTTCTGAGTCTATATAGTGGGACTTACGTAAATGTGTTATCAGACATTACTACTTCTTTATGTATATCTGGAACTAAAGGACTGGTTATTTCAGAAAATAAATTCACATTGTCTCGAAAATCGCTTGAGCCTGCTGAAGTTGACGCTGAATGTCCTCTCGCCTCACAATTGTCTTTCTTGTTCATTTCCACGTACATTACCTCTGTTATCGCATTGTCTAAATAATAACTCCTATCTATATATTTTTCACCATTCCCTTCACGGGTTAGGGATAAAGATTCGCCTTCAGGGCCGATTTCATCCATAGGTACTTCAGGAATGCTGTCTTTTTTTACTCCTACATTCTTTACTTTCCCTTGTTTATTCTCAATATTTATTGCTTGTCCGTAAATGGAATTGTAGAATGATTTATTCGTTATAGATAATTTTGTAACAGAACTCGACGGTTGCGGTATTGCAAAACCTTTGGGATATTTCTGTTTAATTACTTTGCAGCCTTCGGCTAAAACTAATCGCTTTCTTTCACGTCTGTCCCTAATTTCCAGCAATCTTTTCCTTTTCTTCTCTTCGAGAATGTGGGATCGGTTTTCATAAGGAGACTTTATTCGAGTAAGTGTTGGTGATTTTTTTTTACTTACTGATTTTGCCCAAAGTGATGCATCTTTACCGTTTTCTTTTGGGAGATACATTTCCATATTTAATCTCAATTTATCACATGATGCCACATGATAAATAGATTCTTTTTGCATCAGTGGCTCATTGTTCAAGGAATTTCTAAAGAATTCAGTGGGCTCACTCAATTCACTGCAACTTTGATTTTTAGATATATTGCAATCATTTTCACTATTAGGATAGTCGTTTGTGCCAACTACAGAATCACATTGAGTTTCGTAATCACCAAAATAGGTATCTTTAGATTCTGCAGCATCACCATTTGTACTAGCTGCAGTGTTAGGATTATTTTCTTCATCTTTACACATTTCAGTTATCTTTAATCTGTTGTCTATACCTTCAATATTATTAATCTCTTTGTATGATAAAGGCACTAATGCGTCTACAGAATTATCTGAAACAAAGTATACGTTTCAGTAATGAATATAATAGGTCTTTACCTATGAAATTGCCGTTCTGCAGTACTTGGCCAGTACTGCAGAACGGCAATTTCAAAACAAAATAATTTTTGTTTGGCTAAGAATTCTAATTTCAAATTAATTTTATTTTAAAAACAGGGAATTCTTTTTCCAAAAGTAGTCATTTGTTTATTGATTAGCGTTACATTTTCATCGCATTTCAATCTTTTTTGTCATCATGGATACGTTAAAAATTCGAGTAA
>MU160502.1:39364-60379 GCA_015888305.1 Antheraea pernyi | reverse complement strand
TGCGCACACGCACCAACCCGCTGCGCCGCGCACTCACGCACAGCGCGCCCGCCTCGTGCCGCCGCCACGGCACGCCCGTCTCGCACCGCGCCAGCAGCTCGTCTGCACACACCCGCAACCACGCTATACTGACACCTTCCTACCCACCACCCTCAACTGGACAATCTGTCCCCAATCACCCCTTGGTTGTGTTCCGGCAGCTGCACTTGAGAACCAGTCCCTCTTTAGGTTTAGCGTATCTACTATCGTAGACCAGGTCGTCATTTAACATCAGGTGTCATTGTGCTCAAACCTACAAACTATATAAAAGGATGAAATGCAGCAACCATACACTACGTCAAACACCCACCAGTGTGGGTATAGATACTAGAATTGGCCGAAGCCGACCGAATTAATAACCCCATGACAACGTCGGTCTTTTAACCCATCACACTTACGTAGGCGCTTGCAAGCTAACATCATAACAACAACTACTAATAAACTATACATTGCTACCACTATGCAGATATTAATATACCAGTAACAACGACTGTTCTATAGTTCTTTACATTACGATAGGTGTTTACAAGCCAAGACCAGAGCGACTTGCAACACCAAAGGAGTCGAAAGTACGTTGCGAGCCTGTATTTGGGAGAAGGGGGGTGGGGGTGGGGGGAGTTAGACATCCGGCGCTCTCATTGACCGAACGAAACGCATGCACTGTTACTTCACGTCAGTTTTCTGTGGGTTAGGTGGTAGTACCCCGCGCGAACCGACCCCTTCATACTGAAACCAGTAACAGCTACAGCGTGGCTCTACCGCCTACACTTAGACTGACTTACCAATAGGTAAATTGAGATGATCCTCAAAGTCCTCCAGCCAGAATATCAGGATTTTCGTCGTGAAGTCTCGATTACGCTTACCGCTACCTGTAGACGATTTTTTTATCATTTATAGTCGTGGTCAAATAGCCTTTATTACAAAATGTATATCCTAGTCAACAAATTCAACACTACTTTGTACTCATAAATATAATATTATAACACTTGAAACCTAAATAACTTAAACTTCAGAAAATTCTAGCGGGCACGGCTGAGGTTATCCTTGATAATAAAGAAAAAACCCGTTACCACTGTATTCTAACCATGTTAAGTAAGCAATTTATGAAAATAAGTCGTTACGGGACGACTGGCAGATGTGAAACATCGAAATAGTTGGAATCGAACGAATCTCAAATTACGATATAGGTATGCGAGCTCAGTGCGGAAAGAGAGATTGCGCAAAGTCGCGTACTTATAATATTAGAGTAGTAGTGATTTTTATTTTCAATATTTTATTAATAATCTTTTGTTATTTAACTCTATACTTTGTAATATTGGTGGTGTTTTACGTAATATAGTTTGGTTATTATGCGCAAGTGAAGTGAATGGTAAATAGTACCATGAAGCATGAATTCTGAGATGCCACAAAAACTCCATGGAAATTTCTAACAAGGGAGCCACCAAGGGAGAAACTTGTTATAACATTATCTACTCGACAATGGCAGTAATGATCTAGAAGATTGGTTACCAAAAATGAAAATAAATAGAAAAATACTAAAATGAAGATACCTGATAACGCAGAAGCGGGCTGCTTGTCCAGGTCGAGTGAGAGCGCCCGGAGTTTCTCCGTACTCTGCTTGGAGCGGTCCTTTTCCGCGTCACACGCGTCCCACCAGCACCCACCGCTCTTGCCAGAGCTGTCTCACACAACCAAATCATTACAAACCATCCTATCCCACGTGCCTCAACTGTCCCACATAACCAATTCGTTACAGACCATTTTATCCCGGTTGACTCCGCTGTCTCACATAAGCAATCTGTTGCAAACCATCTTATTCTAGTACACTATACAGATCACCCGTACTAACTCGACAAACGTTTTGGAAGGCAATGTCAAATTATAGGTTTTTTTTTATTTATACTTTCGGGTATTATAGTTGTATAGTACTGGCCATGTTTAAATCTGGTAAATAATCTCGATAGATATGCCAGTGATAAAACATATGCACGTCGAGTGTGCTGGCGTCCCTTTAAACAAATGATAAAATAAAGTATTTAGGAGTATAAATATTACAATAGTGATAAAACAATTTGTTGTATCTACTTGTACCTGTAAATATTAGAAACAACAACAAATTGGTCATTCCATGCTTCAGGCTCACTAAGTCCAAAAACAGTTTTTAGGTAATAGTGTTAGGTTTTATAACAGAGTCCCGAAACACATTACCGATTTGCCGGATAGTGATTTCAAGAACCATGTCACGCGGGTATTAACATCTAAAAGCTATTATTATAGGGTGTAATTATTTATGTTTTGTAAAAATAAATAATATGAAGGGATAAACCAGACCGATTTTCTTGCCGGGTCTTCTCGATGACTGGGTTGTTTGTCCGAACCGGCGGTAGCTTTGTCGTTCATAAGCGCCTTTTCAGGGCCTATGTTGGATAAAGGGTATTTTGATTTTGGTTGTATCGATTAGGCGCGGTGTCGCGAGGTACAGATGCCGGGCTAACTGTCTCTGCCGCTCCGTAGGGGAAGGGAAGTCAAAACGGACCACTTAAGAAGAAACAACCATAGAAAAGAAACTATACGTTTTTATTAAACTTCTTCAAACTAATATTAATCAACATTCTTCACTCTACAATACGTACGATTCAGACTTTGATAAAATCACAGACAATGAAGATATTAGATGATTTCTAATACCTTCAATATGTCCGTTTTACCTTCATGTGTGAGGCAAAACGGACCACACATGAGGGCAAAACGGACTTACATAAAATTAATCAGTCAGCACATTTTTCACATAAAAATACTATCTCATCATCCTCATCTTCTACTCCTGCGCAAACGCAGTGTGCCCATAAACGACATTTTGGACATTGCACCCAACCCTCGCTTGATTCTGAGTACAAATGAGAACAGTACAGACACTCAGTGTCATCGTCGTCAGACGAACTATCATTTTTCTTAGTTTTTGACCTTTTTATATCAGATTTCCTACTTGCTTTTCCTTTTTTTGAAATGTTTAGTTTATTTTCACTTTTGTCTTTGGTTCTCTTTTTTTCTGTCTTATTATTAGCTTTTCCTTTTTTGGGTTTCATGTCTTTCTGGAAAATAAGTGTTTTCTTAATCTTTTCAGCCTGTTTATTTTGGGAAGCTTCCAGTTCAAGGCGGTAGGGTGATGACGTAATAATTGCTGTTTTTCCTCGTTTGACATTAGCTCTCGTAATCTTTGTTGTTATCGGGAAAGGCATTATATCTTTAGGTCCAAAATGAAATACGCTGTAAGGTTAATTGTCAATCATAATTGTAGAAGAAGTTGGAAGTTCCGTTTCACTTTGACTCAAAAGCAATGACTGTGAAACTGTTGGCTCGCCAGCATTTTTTGTTGATGTGGAAGTCATGGCAGGTCGGTTGTCAATTTGGCTATCATTTAAAATAGACGGCGATGATATCTTTGAATGAGACTCGTCAATATCCATGATGGTAGGGGTAGTGGAACATCCACTTTTCAATATCGCTTGGTGCCTCGTTAGCCCTTGATGTTGAAGGCTGATTAGTTCTTGATGTTGAGTGTTGAGGATCTTGGACTCTTGAAATATCTGGTAAAGAATACGGTTTCGAACTTGGATACGGTAGCTCGATATCAGTAGCTGCTGCTGCTAAAAAGTCAGCCTCTGTGAATATATCACGATTTATAGGCCAAATTCCTGTGGAACGAAAGGCATTGAAAGCTGCTGTCACCGTAGCAGCTTTCTGGAAAGCTTTGTCAACCAATTCCGCAATCTGAAATTGAGTAACAACCTTTCCTGGGTTCATCCTCAACCAATTCTGTGCTGCTTCCGAGTAATAAGTTGACAAAGGTTTCATAAAACCCACATCCAATGGTTGGAGACGGTGAGTGCAGTGCGGTGGGGTTGCCAAAATTTGCACTCCATTCTCTCGCCCTAGATCGATAATATCAAGATTCATAGTATGACTTTTATGTCCATCCAATATCAGCAGCACCGGGTTGTCTTTAGAAACTCTAGAAAAAACAATGAATTTCCGAAACCAAGAGGTAAAAATATCTTTTTGAATCCAACCACTGTCATGACACTCAGCCCAAGATCCACGAGGTGCATTATTCATTAATTCAGGCTTCATCCTTTTGCGTGGAAATATAAACAGAGGTGGCATATAGGACCCATCTGCTCCAACACAAAATACTACAGTGACAAGTTGACCCCGCTCAGCAGAGGTTAATAAGCCGACTTGTTTTTTCCCTTTTGTGCCAATAATTCTTGATATACACTTGGGGACTGTTGTGATTCCAGTCTCATCTACGTTAAACATTTTATCTGGAGTCAGATGATAAGTTTCAATTGCATGAGACAGCAAATCAAAAAAATTATTAACTGCGACTTGATTGAAGCCAGCTGCTCGGGTTGCAGATGTTGGTTCAGGTTTACGCAAGCTAAGGTCTGGGTTACGCTTTAAGAAATTTTCTAACCAAATTCTACCTGCCATCTTTTTACTAGTATCAAAACTGTGATTTATGTTATTTTTCTCGGCTAGATCATATGCCAACTTCTGTAGATTTTTCGTGGTTAATCCAAATAAACGACTTTCCATATGTTTTACATAAGTAGCTAATTCAGTCTCTTGAACCTGAGTAAAAACTTGTTCAAATCTACCCAGTTTTTTATGTGTGGCTGTATCAATATTTTGAGTAGATTTATATTTCTCCAACTTTCTCTTCAGAGTAGTCTTTGGTACCAGGAATTGAATAGAAGCCTTATTGAGGCCCATTTCTCCAGCAGCCACTTTCTTTATTGCATTTTTCATGCTAGTTTCATCCCAAGAATTTCGATTGGATTTTCTTTTATAATTATTTACCATCTAAAACCAAACAATAATAAATTATAATATTAAAACATTATCTTCCTCTATTTGCATTGCATTTATATTAAATTATTTTTGCGTTTATATTAACATTCACGTTACTTTATAGAAGGCTAAACGGACCCAATGAGGGCAAAAAAGCTACGCTATTGACCAAGTAAGGTCTTAACAGCTTCACCGGACTACTAAGGCAATCGCTTAAGGCACTCAGCCGATTTTACTTTGACAACTAGCTCAAGGGTGCGCGGCACACCTCGGCTTTGGCTGTTGCCTGATACAAGCAATTCGCGACCTATCTGAGCTAACCTAAGCTAAGCTAACTATTCATACATATACGAGTTGTTGAAACATATATGTGTACCAAGCATACATACCTCAACAACTCCTATATATATTTCGTATCGGATAATATTCTAAACTATTTCAGTTTGATAAGGGAAAAAAATAAAACCCTTCCACCTGCATGTGTAAGCGTGTATGCGTGCACCCACAACTTTATTAAAATTACACGCATTAACGAAGATTTACAGAAATAAATGTACATGATGTCGGATTACAGATGGTCCAGTATATTACTAAATATTTTCTCATATCCAACTGGATCTCCACTACCGTGAACATGATGATGAAACAGTCATAGTAACTCTGTTTTTATTTATCGCGTTTCCAGATTAGTGTATATCCCAGGAGGTTGGTACGAGAGTGAATTACCGACGCATAGTAAACCTCTTGATGGTCGGCATTATTTTTCGATTTAAGTCTGCTTACCACCAAGTATCGTGCAATTATAACGCTGGATAAAACAAGAATAAAGACAATAGTACATTATTGGTACTTAGACGACTTGTTCATTGAACGAGTACGTGCGCGCCCGTCAACGCGCACGTAAAATGCGGCGCCAAATGCGTACATATTCCATAATGAACAAAGCTTTAGTGTTTTTCGACACAGAAATGATTCCTGATTAACAGTAAGCGTTATAATTACCTGTTGGCTAAACAGTTTCCATCGACGTCACTGTTAGTGGGGTCGGTCGGGGAGGGGGGAGCGCTGCGGCCCGACGGCACCACGAACGCGAGCTCGTTCATACTGTCCGACCAGTACAGCACCTACCCTCCAACACGTACACACGTTTCAAAGGATTTCGCTCATTTAGCAATGTAACGAATCATTTATTGTTAAAATGGATTGAATGGGTTACTGACCTGTTCCCTGCCATCGTATATGGCGGGTGCCGCCTCGTCGAGAGCGGGTAGCGGGTTCGAGTCCGGGGCGCGGTGCGAGTCGTAGCTGGTGTCGAGGTGTCCCGTCCAGCCGGGGTGCCCACGGACACGAACCGGCTTGCCCAGGCTAGAAAAAAAACATTCGTTATTACTCGACAATTTTTTTTTAAAGTGAAAACTTCTTTTGGCGCCTTGAGTGGTATTTTTGGCAGGACATAAATCACGTCATGACATGCTGGTAAGCGTGACCGAGCATATTGCGTCAGTCTAGCGACGCATAGTATGGCGGCCTGTGTAGATGTTCTATTGATATTTTGCAGCTTATATGTTTGACTGATTAATAAACTTTATAAAATTGTATATAATTATTACTCCGAGTGCCAATATATGTATAAGAAAATTACACTAATCTTAATAATTTTAAATTAAATTATGAACTTAAATATTTCACACCATAATTAATTTAAAAAGTACGTCTTTAAATTTGCTACCATACAGAGGTAATCCAAAAAACCTAATGATAACAAAATGGAGAGATACAGTTTGGCAATGTAGTTTCGAATTGAGATTCGAAATTCAATTGTCTGCATCTAAAATTAAAACGAAAACAAAAATATCAAGAAATATATAATGTCAGCCTGTACGCGTCGAAAAGCCAAATCCCAATACAGAAATCGTATGGGGTTGGAGAGAGCATCTCAAAACCAATCGAACGGTACCAATAAAATACCATATGACCGAGTCAAGCAGTACGTAAAAAAGTGACTGCGGCCGAGCGGATCACACATACTTATAATTAATAAAGTTATAACATAGTAATTATTTGTTAGGTACTTATATTCTCGTAGATCCTCTACAAGTGCCTAATTACTTTAAGCTCGCCTAGTGTTCCCCGTACGGGATGTGAGGTAGACGCTAGGTCAGCATTTATAACATTGTTAGAATAAGGAATGATTAGAATAAGATATTAGGATAGTCAGTCTAGAATCGACTCTCGTAGAATGTACACGTAGGTTAGGAGGTCTCAAATCGACTACAATAGTTTTTAAGTTATATTATAATCGATGTCTAAAATCGACATAACTATTAAATAAATTGTCTAATATCGACTGTAGTTTTTAAAAAGTCAACCCAAGTGCTCCCGAAGTTAACTAGGTTGATTGAACCCGTTAAATGGAACAGTTACCATCATAAACAAAACATGGAAACCTGGAGGACTTCTTATGATTATGTTATACATAAATAATAATAATTTATATAGAAAATATCGCCCGTTACGAGACGTATTCACGTACAACAAACGCCCGTGTCATGGACACAGCCACACCATTTTTTTTAATATCATTGGAGGCAAACAAACAGGTGAGTCACATGATGTTAAGTGATCCTCACCGTCCATAGACACTAGCAACACCCGAGAGTGTCGCAAGTGCGTTGCCACCCTTTGCGGGAAGGGGAGGGAGAGGAGAGAGGAGATGGGCCTCCGGCGCTCTCACTGACCGAACGAAACGCAATAATGCAAGCACTGTTACTTCACGTCGGTTTTCTATGAGGGTGGTAGTACCGGGGGCGAGCCGACCCATTCATGCTGAAACCACTAATAGCTTCAGCCTGTCGATTGTCGCGTGATACACTGTTTATCTTTTTTTATTTTGGCAACCAATCTTCTAGATTGTTACTGGCCATTTTCAAGTAGTTAATAATATTACAAGTGTGTTGTGACAACATCAGTATAACTAAGTAAAGATGGCGGCAGTCTTGTTAGAATTTCCCAGGGAGTTTTTGTGGTATCTCAGAATTCATGCTGTGTTCTATAATTTTCCATCCACATGACTGGTGCACAATAACCAAACTATATTACGTAAAATACTACGGATATTACAAAATATAGTGTGAAATAATATAAGATTATGATGGGAATATAAAAGTTACCCCATAGAGACTAAGATCCCGTCAAAAATAATATGAAGAAAAAAAGAGGCAGTCGTAATGATTGTCCACAGAAGTAAAAACTCAATACAATAGAATAACTGTGTTTTCTTTTTTTTTTATACTATTGGTATCAAACGAACATGCGGGTCACCCGATGGTAAGTGATTTTTCTTTTGAATTATTAAATTGAATGTAGTGTGAACTATTTATATTTTATAATTTGTAAATTGAAATATTATATATAATACGGAAAGTGTTCGGTGACGATGAAGCGAGTTTCATGATTATTGTTCATCTAAAAAACGTCCTCGGCGCGCTCAAAGAAGTTTTCACTTTAAAAAAAACTGGTTGCTTGTAAAGTCGATATACAGACGATAATATCGTAAGAAGACATTGATAAAAGTTTGCACACTTTTATGAATAGAGTTGAACGATTAGGCTGATCGCGCCTCTGTATCGCTTGTTCCGCGCTCTCACTTGCACGCTCGGCTCTAGCGGAACGTGACAAAGAGATATGCGCGTGCAGTCGGACGGAATGTATTTATAAGACGTTGTCACTTCCGCGACCTCCCGCAAGGCTATATACGCATGCTCAGGGGGTCAGTACACATTTTTTTTGAAGTGACAACGTCTTATAAATACATTCCGTCCGACTGCACGCGCATATCTCTTTGTCACGTTCCGCTAGAGCCGAGCGTGCAAGTGAGAGCGCGGAACAAGCGATACAGAGGCGCGATCAGCCTAATCGTTCAACTCTATTCATAAAAGTGTGCAAACTTTTATCAATGTCTTCTTACGATATTATCGTCTGTATATCGACTTTACAAGCAACCAGTTTTTTTTAAAGTGAAAACTTCTTTGAGCGCGCCGAGGACGTTTTTTAGATGAACAATAATCATGAAACTCGCTTCATCGTCACCGAACACTTTCCGTATTATATATAATATTTCAATTTACAAATTATAAAATATAAATAGTTCACACTACATTCAATTTAATAATTCAAAAGAAAAATCACTTACCATCGGGTGACCCGCATGTTCGTTTGATACCAATAGTATAAAAAAAAAAGAAAACACAGTTATTCTATTGTATTGAGTTTTTACTTCTGTGGACAATCATTACGACTGCCTCTTTTTTTCTTCATATTATTTTTGACGGGATCTTAGTCTCTATGGGGTAACTTTTATATTCCCATCATAATCTTATATTATTTCACACTATATTTTGTAATATCCGTAGTATTTTACGTAATATAGTTTGGTTATTGTGCACCAGTCATGTGGATGGAAAATTATAGAACACAGCATGAATTCTGAGATACCACAAAAACTCCCTGGGAAATTCTAACAAGACTGCCGCCATCTTTACTTAGTTATACTGATGTTGTCACAACACACTTGTAATATTATTAACTACTTGAAAATGGCCAGTAACAATCTAGAAGATTGGTTGCCAAAATAAAAAAAGATAAACAGTGTATCACGCGACAATCGACAGGCTGAAGCTATTAGTGGTTTCAGCATGAATGGGTCGGCTCGCCCCCGGTACTACCACCCTCATAGAAAACCGACGTGAAGTAACAGTGCTTGCATTATTGCGTTTCGTTCGGTCAGTGAGAGCGCCGGAGGCCCATCTCCTCTCTCCTCTCCAAGCATGGGATTTACTAAAACGTCTACGGCTCGATTCCTACTTCTGCTACTGTTGTCTATATTCTACTGTCTTAACTTGTGGTCTCTCATACTGAATCTAAGCAACTATACTATATCCTTATACTTCTCTTAACTAAAAAACTAATATATATATAAACTAATAAAATATATAATACTAACCATATATTACTAAGGTACCATTAAGCGTAAATGTCTCTTCACGTTACGCTTGACAACAGGACTCTCGTTTTTTGTATTTTACTCATAATCTTGTGTTATATTACTCCTTTATTTTGTAATATGAATGGTATTTTATGTGATATATTTCGCTTTTTGTGTACATGTGAAGTGGATGGAAAATAATACCACGGAGCATGGATTCTGAGATGACACAAAAACTCCATGGAAAATTCTTACTGGGACCTGAAAACAAATTACTATCTCTAAATATATTAACACAATCGTCTATTATATATCCTTTTCAAACTTTAATCCTCTAAAATGTTTCTCTCCAAAAATATCGCCCGATCTACAAAATTGATCAACATACTAAATTATCCTTGAATTTAATTATTATCAAATGAAAACGTGGGCGGTTGCTATTAATAATAATAGTTGCTCTGTCCCTAGAATTTACTCGTCACTGTTTTTTTCTTTTATAATTCTGGAGATCTCTAGTTCAGGTCTTTGAACCTTTTGGAGACTCCAGACCTCACATTCATTTTCACTGTAACTTTACTGTTCTATAAAATGTATACTTTTCCTTTTTTGTTCATAAACAATATTGTATAGTTTTAAGAATGTAAATGTGTGGTCGAATAAATAACAATCTATTTATTTAATTAATTTTTGAAGACATATTTTTTGTAAACAGTTATAATTTATACTATAATAATATGTACAAAAACCATATAATTGCAATTTAAATGATTGTCAATGTTGATTATTGTTATTAATTGTAAGTTCAACAGTCTAGAACAGATGGCGCTATAAATTATTTTGTTGACAGAAAACTGTAGGACCGATTGTTATAGATATCTCATAGATGGCGCCACGTTTTAATTTTCAATTTCTTTTTCAACTCTATTTTATTTTAATGTACACGCGTTTTTTTAATCTATTTACTACGTAACCTTGCTTTTTCGTTTTCAAGTTTATAGGAAAACTCATTGCCCCATATTTTTTAATTACAAATTAAATTATTGTTATTAATTGTAAGTTCCATAAGACTCGAACAGATGTCAGTTTAAGTTAGTTTGTTGACAGACAACTGTAGGACCGACCGTTATAGATATATACATACCTCATAGATGGCGCCACATTTATTTTGAACATACTTTTCAACTGGAGTTTATTTTATGGTGCACGTGTTTCATTCAATTCAACACGTAATAACTTAGCCACAGCAACGTGTGGCCCCATCAGCTAGTTAAATTATAACCTATACATATAATAAGAATGTAATTCTAAGGTGTCTGTACATTCACATTTTTCTCAAAAAATTGTTGCAGGTGTCTCGGAATAAGTAATAAAATATAATTCAATCATTTTTAGGAATGTCTGTCTGTTTGTATGAGCACGCGTAATTGCTAAAGCACTGCCTTCACGTTAAAATCAAGAAATTCATAAAGCATATCCTCGAGTAACATTTAGTCTTGGCTTCATTAAAATCGGTTCATTCTATCAAAAGTTATTATTAATTTTAATGACGACGCGACTTAAGTACGGGGGGAAGTAGATAAGTGAATTAATTTTATTAGTCAATGTTTTTATATAAGGATTCGGACGGACGTAGTCGCGGACACAGCTAGTAAATAGTAGGAAATGAAAATAGATATACGTACAACATTCTCCTCGCTTTCTTTTACACGTTTCTCTATAGCAGCTTGTTGCTCGAGTAACTTGAAGAGTGTATGGGCATCAGGGTCGTTCAGCTGCCGTAGTACAGCCTCTAGGCTCGGAAAAGCTGAGTCACTGTGTCGTTAAAAAAATCATCACATTAACCTCCAGAATGCGAGTTTTTGACGGGATCTTTAGTCTGATTCATAAATTCATTCGAAAAGACTAAGATTTCTTGAAATTCTTTTAAATAAATAGGCGAGGGACGTCTCAGTTAAGATCATGTTTCTCATCTTCCCTTCTATGTTTCTCAGTACATTTATTCTTCTTTTATTAACTACCAATTGACAAGCTTTTAGTGTTATGAATCACATTTTTGAGAAAAAGTTCATCCCTTCTTTAACTTGAAAAAATAATTAAGTGTAGTCGAATGTCGACCACTAGGTGTGCGTTCCACTAAGTGTTCAAAAGACCTAAAAACCTCTTTGGTTGTTCCACGTAGCAACTACGTGTAGTATTGTTGTTGTGGTGAAAACTTCTCTAATTCATGACTTACGCTCATGTGAAGCTTATGACAGACCATATCTAGAGGTGGGTCGAAAACTCAAAGTTGGCGACCGTGAAAATTTTCTTATTCGAAGCGATAAGTGATATTTTAGTGTGAAAACAATGTTTCTGTAGCTAATGCTCAGTGTCCTGATAGATGTAAATATAATTATGTAATACAATTTTAGAAAAAAAATTATAATTGATAATCACTTATAAATTTTACCTATATTTGTCAAAAACATAACCTAACTTTATAAATAAAAATTAAATTAACATTTGTTAACATGTAGGATTTTTGTTACTAGAAAAATTATTACAATAATAAAAATTTGTATTATTTACCTCAACGGTCCATATCCATTCTACTTGGGTTTAAAATTGCAACGCTCGGGGCTAAGTGGAATAGGAAAACCCATGGACGCGAGCGTGATTGTCGTGAGAGCTTAGTGGAACCCACCCTATATCACTCGTATTTTTAAAAAGAAAATGTGTAAAAGAGTTTTTGGTGACATCTTGGTCTGTCATGTAGTGGATTTTTATTTTATTCATAATCTTGTGTTATTTGACTTTATATTTCGTAATATTGGTGGTGTTATACGTAATATAGTTTGGTTATTGTGCACAGGTGAAGTGGATCGGAAAATGTTATCACGGAGCATGAATTCTGAGATGCCACAAAAATTCCCTGGAAAGGCGTAACAAAACGGCCACCATCTCGATAATTTATTGAAATGATCGCAAGAAACTTGTAACTTCTTTAACTACTCGAAAATAGCAGTAATAATCTACTGGAGGATTGGTTGCCAAAAAGAAAATGAGAGAGAGAAATAAGAGAGAATGTGTAAAGGAATTAAAATCAAAGAGGTCGGTTACTAACATCGTGTAAAGAAATGAAAGTCGAAGAGGTCGGTTACCAACATTGTGTAAAGGAATTAAAATCAAAGAGGTTGGTTACAAGCATCGTGTAAAGAAATTAAAATCAAAGAGGTCGGTTACTAACATTCCATAAAGGAATGAAAATCAAAGAGGTTGTTTACTAACACTGGCGCTGGCGGTGCGGTGGGGAGGGCGCGGCAGAGGGGCGCGGGAGGGGGTCGCGGCTCGCGGATGTCCACGGGACGCGAGCACCCCGCCCCACCACTATTAAAATTTAAATTAATTTAAAATTTTCGCAAGTCTAACCTAACCGAACCGAGACAGGAATATTTACAAAAATAAATAAATAGTCGCCCCACCTATTAATATATACAGTAAGATATCAACCAATCATATACCACCGAACGAATTAGGTGTAGATTACTTGCACTTGACCAACTTCCGTTGCGGTGGCATTAATACGTAAATCGTTCAGGGCAATCAATGTGATTGTTATCGACCGTCTCGGTTCGGTAAGGTTAGACTTGCGAAACAAGGACACCTCAATTCCGAGTTCAATGTATGTTCTTTTGTGTCAATATAGTAAGATGATAATGTCTCACCGATGAGCGTCGGCTGTGGTTCTTGACTATTGGCTAACGGTTCTTCCAACAACGATAGCAGAATGCTACCATCGGCTATAAAGTGCCTTAGCTTCTTATGACCGAGTGCAGCCAACCACCTCTCATCCAAACGGCACCAAGCTGCGCCGCTGCTGCCGTTTCCAACCTACGTCAATACGGATGGTCTATATCAAATTTGACGTGTAAAACATCTACCGCTAGATGGCGCAGTATCGATTTTTTCTTTTCTTTATCACGGTGTCAATATTTACTATTGAAACATACAAGTAAAAGTCTCTTAGTAACCACATATTCTGTAGTCCAGGGGCCTGTCACGCACATAGCGTAGTCAGCTCGAAAAAAAAAAACTACATTCATTACCAGTTTTAACTTAATCTTGAAATCTAAATGGTAAGGGTCCCCTAGAAGGTTACAGTGTCGAGGTTCTTCAAGACATTAGTGAATTGGTTTTTTAAGGGTCAAAGTGATACGCTTGTAGCATGTCGCTAGTGTTCAAAGGTTGTCGTGAAAAGGAAATAATTAAAACTCAATATCTTCATATTTATAGAAATAAAAGGTACTGACGTATTAACACCACCGCGTGCTCGCGTTTTTTTTTACTCACGGGTTTAACCTAACCTATCCGAACCGAGACGGGAAAATTGAGAAAAATAAATAGGTTAAGTTAGATTTGCTAAACAAAGATAGCGCGAGCCGGTCGCGGTCGCAGTCGCAGTCGGGGAGCGCACTGCGTTTTATATATTAGCAACTTGATGATTTTTAAGTGAAAACATAACAGTTTCGTCTCGGTTTGGTTAGACTTGCGAAAAAAGATAACCCGAACGACGGTGTTGTTAATACGTAAGTACCAAATAAAATATTGGCGCTTGACTTATGCAATTTATTTTTGAACTTTTTGCAGTTCGCAAGTAACAACATAGTACCATCAATGTACAATAGGTTACAAAACGAGTTCTTTTGACTGATTGAGTATACGCAATGTAGTTTTGTACGCAATTTTACTTTTAAATGAACTTGAATCCTGCTAATCAAGTGTCGTAACGCTTTTATAGGAGAGCTGAGCAGGTTTTATGTACAGAATATTATGTTTATTATATCCATTCAAGTGTTGTATAACCAGTTTCGCAATTCGTAGCATTTATAATAATATATTGACAAATTGAAGAAAAACATGACTTTCATATTTTTATGAAGTAAAAAGCTTTCCAGAGAAGATTATGTTCAAAATCTAAACCTTTTATTTTCACTAAAGTACAGGAATCCTTATTAATGTATAGATTTCGATACTTAAATTTGTAGATGACGGTTTTCTGCCATTGTCGAGTAGTTAATAGTATTACAAGTTAGTGTCGTGCGATCATTCCAATGTCAATGTTTATGTTCCAAATGTATAGATTTCGATACTTAAATTTGTAGATGACGGTTTTCTGCCATTGTCGAGTAGTTAATAGTATTACAAGTTAGTGTCGTGCGATCATTCCAATGTCAATGTTTATGTTCCAACAAGATGGTGGCTCCCTTGATACAACTTTCCAGGGAATTTTTTTGGCATATCAGAATTCATGGTCCGCGGTATTATTTTCCATCCACTTCACTTATGCACAATAAACAAACTATATTATATAAAACACCACCAATTTTACACCAATATAGAGTCAAGTAACACAAGATTATGAATAAAATATAAAACTTAATGGTGGTAGAGCCACGCTGAAACTATTACTGGTTTCTATGGGTCGGCTCGTCCGGGGTACCACCACCCGACCCATAGAAAACCCACGTAAAGTAACAGTGCTTGCATTGTTGCGTTTCATTCGGCCAGTGAGAGCGCCGGAGGCCCACCTCCCCTCACCTTTCCTCCTCTCCCTCTCCTAATCCCTTCCCCTCTAAGGGTGGCAACGCACTTACGACCCCTCTGGTGTTGTTCGGGTCCATGGACGGTGGTGATCACTTAACAACAAGTGACCCGCATGTTCGTTTGCCACTTATGACATTAAAAAAAAACTAAAATCCCGCCAAAAACTCTTCAGTAATGGTATATGTCAAATTGACAGTAGAAGTTACGTACTTGTTCTAATATCTGCATGAGTAGAGACTCGGCCGCGTCGCGAACGCGCATCGACACCGGCTTTAGCTCTTTCTCGTCTTTCATCTTGGGCGGCTCTCCTGGTTTACCTGTCAACGACAATCCTCCATACATCCAATTTTCTTCTATCACATCGCAGCAGAATTTGCCAGTGATAACAACACAAGGGAGGTTAGCATTTTCTATTATAATACGTCAAGTCAAACCGTGTTAGCGAATCGAAATTGCAAGAAATATTGATGTTTTTTTTTATTGATTTCTCAGATTAAGATATTTCTCAAGTGTTTAGTTCCTCTTTACGATGGTACCTATAATTTCCTAGTTACAATGTTATGTGAATTAAATTCCACTACAAATCGTTCATACTAAAATATTACGTTCACGAATCCTATAGCAGTTTAATAAATTATAACACACATAACTTATGTCAAAAACAAATATCGATTGTTGAAATTTAGGTTCTGAAAAAAAAGGAAGTGAAAAACTATATACTAACTATTCAAAAAATGTACAAAAAGAGGGTTATCAATTTTTTTGCAATACTCTATGCTTCCCGCATAGACGACAAAAGTGTGTTACGTGAGTGGAAACTTTAAGAATTAGTAACTGCCACCAGGGACGATTCGGCGTGCGATTTCACAAATGCCAAGTTACTCCCTGGCTGTCACATTATAGACGAACCTTTGCCGTATTCAGTTGTAAAGAATTCCCATCTTGTTTAATGGACATGCTTTTACCTCACCTGTCTTCAAGTTTATGAATGCAAGATCTATGTTATTTATGGTGTATTTGTGGATATATAGATAATTGTGTTGAATATTTTGGAGTGTGGTGTTAGGGGTGTGTAGTTAGGGGGAGGGGAGGAGGGTGTGGGGGGTACCTTGGCTCTTGGCGCCGGAGATGCCGAGTTCGACGACCTCCATGAGTGCGGCGAGGCAGTCCGCGCGGGCGAGCAGCGCGGGACAGAGCCACGCGGAGAGGCACGCGTACGCGGCCACCACGCACGAGTGCAGGTCGCGCGAGTGCGCTTGCGGCGGCCGCCCGCACTGTACCGTGATGTAGTCGCACACCCAGCGGACGGCGCGCGCACGCTCCACCGCCTCTACACACCCGACACACACACACAATGCATGACTCAATGTCACGTTCCGCCTGAACCGAGCGTGCAAGCGAGTCCGCGGAACAAGCGATAAAGAGGCGCTATCGGCTTAAGCGTTCGGCTTGTATAGCATCAATAGCAAGGTGAATGTTTAGACAGTAGCAATATTTATGGAGGACACTCCGCAAACGACTCTCGTTCTAAATCAATAAAAAAATAAGTGCTTGATATTTGATCGAATTATCTAGAACATACAAAAATTATACTTAATCCTATAAGTGTCTATGTTAAAGCATAGTGTCTGACCGTCGGGTGAAGTGAAAGCAAAGCCAACTAACTAACAAAGAATAATTTTTCAAAGTTTGATGGAACGAAAGGGTATGTTGTCCCTTTTATTATCGAAAGTTATTAACTCCGGGTCGCCACTCGCAGGTTTTATCACCGAACATTCAAACCAGGTTTATTTAAGCTATCCGTACTTTTCAAATTCTTAGAACAAACTTTACCTATGGTGCTCTTTGTTGTCTATTAGTATTTGTTTTGATATTATCATTTTATGTGTTAAATATGACCATGAAATGTCATATCCAAGAAAACTACGAATGTTTAAACTTTCACCTGGTATATAGAATAATTCAATTCATAAAACTGCAATTTTCATCATTGTTTTTTTTAATTACGTTATCACGTAAAATTATCATCCGTAAGCCAACTTTACAGACAACCAATATTTTTAAACACGTATTTATCTACCCCATAATGGCTTTAGACATTGAAACTCACTTGACACGGAACTCGAACTTACTATCCCGCAAATCCGTAGTCTTCTGAGACATTGTTATAAAGCCTATCACTATTACCAACAAATCTGGTATTGATCTTAGTGAGCCCGAAATATGGAATGACCAATTTTTTACTGTTTGTAGTATTTCAATTATGTTGGTCTTTTACTAAATCCAGCTTATCCAAGTTTTTGCGGACATACATTAGATTATTAAGAATGTATTAAGAGGGCAGAGTTAAGACACCATGCTGCTAAGCCTGACGATCCTCTTACAGAATAACTACACTCCATATTGATTACGATTTTCGAAACAAAAATTCACATGTAAGGGTTCCGAAACTGTGGTCCACAATCTTTTTGTGTTACAAAAAGTGGTGCGGGTGTCAGTTATCGTTAAAAACACCGGTTCTCGTCCGAACACCGAAGTTAAGCAACGTTGGGTGCGGTCAGTACTTACATGGGAACATTGCGTAAAGTTTTGTTGTATTTTTTTTTATTAATACAAATGTTTTACTTCTGTCATGTGTCTATGATTCTCCCTGTATTTTTTACTGTCCAGAAAATCAAATACCTTAGACCACTAAAAATTATAAATACATCTAAACTAAAATGTACAACCTTCTCTGTAGACTTACCCGTAAAAAGATTTAGATATTAAATATAGAGATATAGTACTATTTACACTTTTAAAAAGTTTGGTAATGGATTAATAAACATGTTTAGGTAAATCCATATTATTTCTTCTTCTATTCCATTTCACTTTATATTATTTCACACACTATTTCAACTTTATAATATATAATAATATAGCATAATTACTACATTCTATATGTGCATAGCTTACCTATGACAAATTCTGATAGCATGAAAAGAAAAAATACAGTGTTCTATTTACTTCTAATTAAAATATAGAAATAGAATTATTCAAACCAATAAGACAAAAACTAACAAAAAAATTACAAAACATAGATAGAATTATGATTCCCTTGAAGTTGAATATCTTTCTTACGACCCTTGAAAGCATTTTTGTTAACTCATACATTTAAAATCACTCGTCTTTGTTTCGAAGTCATACATAAATCATATATTAGATAAGATAATATTTTGCCATATCTCTCTCCTATGTTCCCTGTCTTGTTGCTGCGTTTAATTACACCGCAATTTATTAGGTGAGACTATTAGAAATTAACTTGTTAACTTAAATTATGATACCAATTACCTGGCTTCGAAGAATGGAGCTTGGCTAGCCCAGAGAGCAGTTCTAGAGCGGCGAGGGAGACCTGCAGGTCCCCCTTCCACGAGGATATCAACCGGTGGCACACGAGGTACGTAGCGCGGACTACGAGCGCTGCGCCTATCATAAAACATACCCGAAATACATATAGCGAGATCTAGGAAATATATCCTTAACAAGCTGCCATAGAAAATTAAATCACATGACGTCTCTTTAAGAAGACTTATATATAACAGATATATATGTATAATATATATTATCTTTTTTTTTCAATCGATATTACTAATAATTGTTTCTTACATATAACAAGTTCAAGCAATCAGATAAATAAAATGTATGTGAACTTATCCATATGTTCAGTATTTTGAGATATTTTTTTCCATTAATTTCAGTAACAATAGTTAACATCATACGATGTATGAATATATGTATTCATATATCATAATGAATATATGTATTCATATATATATATATAAATATAATTATCGTATGTAATTAACTATTATTACTGAAATTAATTGAAAAAAATATCTCAAAATACTTAACATATATAAAAAAGACTTAACATGTGGATAAGTTCACATACATTTTATTTATCTGATTGCTTGAACTTATTATATGTAAGAAACAATTATTAGTAATATCGATTGAAAAACAATTAAAAACACTTCCGATATAAATACACCTGAAAATAGAAACTAGTAAGTACTTACTATTAATATTATATATTATGATAATGGCTGTATGAATTAAATCATATAAGCAAGCAAATAACGATAATGGTAATGGTAACACATAATAATAATGGTAACACATAAAAAAATACAGCGAACAAACTGTTTGCTTCATCTTCAAATATGAAAAGCGATAATTTTAAGACCTGATAAATCCTTAAAAAACTTCTTATCATAAAAAATGTCCAAAGCAAACAGTATGTTTAAAAAAGTCAATATTTTGATCAAATATTATTTATTAACTTGACATTCATAATTATACTATCTATTCTCACTGTTGTTACTAATTACTGTTATATTTGGTTGGATTATAGCGAAATGGATGTTGTATAGATAAATGTATCAAAATTTATTGATTTTCATTTGTAACCCAATTGTCATGGGCTTTATTATTGAAAAGTTGATGCGTTGCAGTGTCATCTAATTACATGTTATGGAAATTACCTTTCTGGGAATTTCTTTTCTGTATTACTATTTAATTTCCTACTAATTTTTTTTATTATATATATTAATTTGACTTGACCTTATTCGAAGCTTACTTACGAGAACAGACCGTGAAAAATATTTGCGGAAAATATTTTATTATTTTACTTTTATACGTATATAAAAGAAAGCAATAGTGTGATAATATTTTCATAAAATATTAAGTATCTACTTTTCAAGTGTACGAAACAGTGTTAATATGTTCTTTAAAGGATTGGTAAAAAGTATTGTACGTGCCGCGTAAGTAGCTTTTTACATATTAACCCTTTACTTTTGCTGAGGAACGTGGAAAATAATGAAAAACTAGTAGATACGTTTTTAATAATATAACGATACCTTTCGTTGAAAAATGATCACGTGAGTACAAACTACATCAGTTTTAAATAACTGACTATTTTATTATAGTGTTAAGTTTTATGCTAAACGGGTATCCCGTTCGACTTAACATTTTTATTTTTGATAATTTTCGGTAACATTTTTATTTTTGATAATTTTCGGTAACATTTTTATTTTTGATAATTTTCGGTAACATTTTTATTTTTGATAATTTTCGGTAACATTTTTATTTTTGATAATTTTCGGTAACATTTTTATTTTTGATAATTTTCGGTAACATTTTTATTTTTGATAATTTTCGGTAACATTTTTATTTTTGATAATTTTCGGTAACATTTTTATTTTTGATAATTTTCGGTAACATTTTTATTTTTGATAATTTTCGGTAACATTTTTATTTTTGATAATTTTCGGTAACATTTTTATTTTTGATAATTTTCGGTAACATTTTTATTTTTGATAATTTTCGGTAACATTTTTATTTTTGATAATTTTCGGTAACATTTTTATTTTTGATAATTTTCGGTAACATTTTTATTTTTGATAATTTTCGGTAACATTTTTATTTTTGATAATTTTCGGTAACATTTTTATTTTTGATAATTTTCGGTAACATTTTTATTTTTGATAATTTTCGGTAACATTTTTATTTTTGAT
>MU160502.1:25506-36947 GCA_015888305.1 Antheraea pernyi | reverse complement strand
AGAGGCGAGGATGGTTCTAGATCCCTAATGTCAGCTGCGAACTCGTCGAGCGAGTGTCCCTCCGCGCTGCCGGACGCGCTGCTGCTCTCCGAGCATGCTACAACACGCCCCGCAGACCCGCCCACACTCTATTACTACTCTTTCTTACTCATTCTCCTACTCATACTCTTACTCATTCTCACACGATATCCTTCCTAATTACTATTCTCGCTTATTACCCACATTTTTATTACATATTGTCCACTATATGCCAGATGGATTAACACACACTGGCAATATTCAAGGACATTAACTCTTCATGGTCACATTTAACACACAAAATTATAATATCAAAACGAATACTAATAAACAACAAAGAAAACCTTAATTAAAGCTTGTTCTAAGACTTTCAAAAGTATGGATACAAACCTAATAAATCTAGATTGAATGACCGGTGAATAAACCTGCCAGGGGCGACCCAGCGTTAATAACCTTCGATAATAATACGGACAATAGTCCCTTTCTTTGTTCATACTCCGAAAAACTATCCTTTGTTGGTTGGTCGTTAACCCCAAGTTCTTTCACACTTCATTGATTACGGCCCGTCAGCCACTGACACTGTCCTGTCACGTGCTTACAAATGAAGGTGCATATGGGATATAGATAATTAGATCTAGATAATTAGTTCAAATAAGCACCTATTTTTAAATTGATTTAGAACGAGGAACGAGTACTGAGTAATCTCTATAAATAATGTCAGTGACCAAACAGTCACTCGTATAATCGTAACAGTGAATCAATATATTACGAGATATGCAGAACCTTCGAGAAAATTGATCTCGTAGTACTAGTATGGTAGAAAAATATAGGAACATCGATAACAAACTTTCTTCTTTATCAAGTTGTAGGATATTAAAATATCAATATTTACCATACATTTGTCTCATAATTATGTCTATTTTTACCACACGCCTATATATTTCGCAATTTTCTCTTAGACTATTTCAAGGAATAATTACATTAATTCCTTTTTTTATAGCATTGTGGGTATGTACGTTACAATGAATATTTTACAAGGCTCTACATGAGGTACAAGCCTGTGTTAAATTAAAACAAATAAGTTATCTAGGTTAAGATTTAGACATGTCGATGTAAAAGACCGTATCTAACCGTGTATGCGGTAAGCAACATAAAACTTGGCGTGTATTGTGTATTGAAATTGTAAAATAATTACTGCGTGATAGGCGATCATTTGACATTGTAGCGAAGCTTGCAATTATATTCTATGATGAATGTGTATATTATTATAAAATAAATTTAATCGATATAGCAGAATATAACTAAACCATTGTTTGGATGTATAAATATTTTCAAATGTGTTTTAATGGTTCAGAACAGTATAATCAAATCGATAATTATAAAGAATGAACAGTTTACAGAATGGCGACTCTACACGAGAGCATTTTTACTGCAAAATGGTAAGATTGATAAAAGAACAAATTTTAATCATATTTTTAGTAATAAAATAAGGACTAAAAACACAATATAGAATTTCGAGTAACATTACGAAAAAAGAATTATTTTATGAGTCTGCGAAGTTTTGTTCTTTGCACCTGTTAAAATTATTAGCACTATTTGATGATACAAGAAAGTGAGGGCTAAAAAAATCAGGCTTAATTTCGATATTGTATTAGCAAAGCCTAACGAATCTCGATAAAAAAGTGTTAATTGTTAAAAATTTACCACAAAAAATGAGTGTTACATATTGAGTAAAGTAAAGTAGTAAAGTATTACATAAGCACCAAAAAGTGACATACTTTAGGATATTTTTTGTTAACATATAGGGCGGGAGGTTTAAATGGCGACTACATTAGGAATATTTACGAATTCACTTTTCATTTATCTTTTCGAAAAACTTCTATAAGAAATTTCTAGACAATTTGTAATAACTATGGCGATACTTATATAAGCATGGGGAGTATAAGCCTTGCTTAATTTTGTTGACAAGAGAGGAGAAGGGTTACTTCAAGTCGATTTTTTGCGAGAGCGTTTAAATTAATTTGGCAACATTCGATGTTGATGAATTGAAAAAACCATTGTTTAGAAGCATATAAACATTTTTAGAGTGGTGTATATGGTGCTAGAATGTGTTTGTTTACCTTTCTCTGCGTGCGGTGCGGGTGGTGGCGGCGCGGGGGGCGGCGCGCGTGCCGGCAGCGCGTTGTGCCGCACGCAGAGGTACAGTGCGCTCAGCAGCGGCACCGCGAGCGCGTCGCTGCACTCCGCCTGCACCGCGCACACGCACACCACCGCCAGCCGCCCGCGCGTCACCTCGCCCACCGTCATGCCCGCGCTGTGCACACACACAGCCATCGTAACGCACGCACAGCTCTCACACACACACATCCATACGCACTATTCACACACACGCACGCACTCCTATATGTGCGTTCTGTCAGTTGCACTTGAGAGTCACTACTCCTCTATGCCTAACAAGTTACGATCGTAAGCCACATCATCATTTTACATCGGTCGAGATTGTGATCAAACGCTAAAACCTTCGATCAACAATAACTAGATAACGGGTCGGCGCGAAAAATACGTCTCGGTAAATAAGAGCTCACATGAAATGTGTGCCCTTATTTTGTTTAGTTTGTTTGAAACACAGCCAATGTAAGCCCGTTTCACATGCCGCAGTGTATTCAAAAGATGCAAAAATAGTACCCGAAAAAGCAATTTAACGGCCGGAGTATCTTACTTTCGCTAAATACATGTTGAATAAGTTATATTTTAAGCTTCTTACTTTCGCTAAATACATTTTGAATAAGTTATATTTTAGGCTTTAAACTAACTAATAATATCAAATTTACCGAAAATACCAATTTTAAACCTGTGATACAAATGTTTGGTCTCACCAGACACAAACACGCACTATAACGGGAAAACGTACTTTATTCATTACGTGTTAAGGTTGAATTCACACTAAATGTTGTTTATGTTATCTTTTTATTTGTGAGGGGTATTTATTACTTTGCTCGTTTTATCGTAAGTATTAGATAATATTTTGAACATTTGTGATTTTATTACAAGGTGTTATGAGTGTAATTAGGTTGAACTTAAAACAGTTTTAAAACTTTTTTTTCTCCTTTTCTTAGTAAACAAATAGCTACGCATAAGTATATATTTACGCGGACGGCTTTATAGCTTCGATTTGTACGTGATCCTTTATCAAGTTATTGTTGATCGAAGCTTTTTGGCCACTCTGAATATAGCTTTACGTTCAAACTCGTGCATAATACAGTCAACAGTTAATAAAAGGTCAAATATTTAATCACTCAATAAAATTATACGAATCGAAAATTACCATTTATTTGTCCTTAAGTTGACTAGATCTGATGCCGTATTTATACCTACATTTGTCCTCTCGACATCTATTTTCAGAACGATCAAAGAGATCGACAAGGTTTAGGTGGTTAGGACTAGGCAATAAATTTATGCAAGCTTTTGTCTTCACAAATCGAAATGAACGCTTTTTTATCATCATTAGCGCTGTAGACATTTTCTAAGCTTAATTTTTTTTTAATCATACAATTGTATAGAAAAATATATTTGGCTCTACGCAACTGTTGTAATACACCCTCTTTGGATTTGGTTTGATTGATTTACACAATTATGGATATGTCTATTAAACAGTGTGATCTCATTAACTTTTTTTTAAATAAAAAAAACATTTAAAATTCAATTAGATGAACATATATAATACCTATATCAACAGGGTTTAACATGCGAGAGAAAGAGACGGAATACATTATACAGTATTTTTATAATCACAGTCTCCTCAACCTTATATTGCACTACCCAATACTTGCTTTTCACGTTTAACTCTGATATAATTATTGTATGATTTTTATTCTACGAACATTTGCTATTTTTTTTCTAAATTTAAGTTATTTTCAATTACCGTTTAACATTTCTATAAACCAAATACTTTTCAAAAGGAGCATAGTTCAATTTTAGCCATTACACTTACCGTTAACGGTATACTTATTCTATAACACCACTATATGATGCAATACCATAAAATAAAGCAACATGAAGTCATTTCCCAATATAGTGGCAAATAGTTCAGAAATAAACAATATAAATAAAACGATATATTTGTAGGGACACACCCCATGTCTCAAACTTAGTTTTAAGTTAGCAGTGTGCGCCGCGACCTGCCGTAGTGCAGATGCGTAAATAAACGTTGATTAAAAGGTCCCAATGTATTCATTAAGATACATATATATAGCATACCCACACACAACTAACATATTAAAGCTACTCACTATTCATTACATCCAGGAAATTCTGGCACAGGCAACGACTTGTAATGGTAGGGGAAAGCGACCAGCGACAATAGAGCACTAATGGCCGCCTTACGGAGCTCCCTCTTGTCTATGGAGCCACACTCGAGCCTAGGTTCGCGTTCCGGCAGAATTAATTCTAGAGCCGATATGAAGTCTGGAACTAGGACAAGAACTCCATCTAGATCCAATCTGAAAATTATATAAAGCAACATTTAAGCACAATATAGTAATAATTGTATATTATGAATACATAATACATACATACACATGTAATATTAGAAATACACACATTGGTTTAATCATAAATCGTAGGGGCAAGAAACAATGGTATTAAAAAAATGCCTGTCTTGAATCTTGTCACACAACTTGACGTCAGCTTTCTAGAGATTTTGACCCTCCTTTCTATTAAGGTATATACTTATACACCGTGGTATACTTATACCCACGGGGTGTCAGAGGATAGACAAATTCTGGACATATGTGTGAATATAAAGAGATATCACGTTCCATATGCAAAAATTCATATACACCCATATGAATTTAGGCACCGTTTTGGCATAAAGCTTTAATTGCTGTGGTACATCATATTTGCATTTGGCACGCGACATAAATGGAAAAAAAAATTCAAGTGAGCTGTGAACCACAGGCATTGTAATGTGTAAGTGGGAGTACGGTGTAACTGTGAGGGGTTTGTACCTGAAGATGTCGGAGGCGTTGAGCACGACGGCGGCGGCGGTGGCGGGGTCGCGCAGCCCGCGGTGTATGGCGGCGTAGCTCCGCGCCAGGTACGGCGCCAGGATCTGCTCGCGGCACTGCTTCGAGCACAGCACGCGGCACAGCGTGCCCAGCGCCTCCGCGCGACCTGCACACGCACCCACCTGCGTCACCACGGACCCCGCCTACCTACACCTGACGATCCCTCCTCGCACACCCACCTACGAGACCAATGACCCGCCTACCTACTCGGAGGGTCCCTCCTCACACACCCAACTACGTGACCACGGACCCCGTCTACCTACTTGTGACGATCCCTCCTCGCACACCCACATACGTGACCACAGACCCCGACTACCTGCTCGTGACGACTCCTCATACACCCATCTACGTGAACACGAACCCGCCTACCTACTCATTACGACTCCTCCTCACACATCCAACTACGTGACCAGTGATGACAGACCTCATCTACTACTTGAGGTGGCAACCACCACACGCACACAGGCCGGGCCACCTAACCTAGGCACTGGCCTGTATAAATTGGCTGCAGTTATGTACCCCTTTATAAATATATGCCGAAAGTAATCCATTATAATAATAATAATATAGAAATACTGATGCCTGGTATCAATTTTCGATTTACATGTTTCAAATATTCGTATAAAACGCATAATATAGAACGTGTATATACCTTAGTCTCTCATGTGGTGAAATTTAAATTGTATTGATAACCTTGTCTTACTTGTCTCTATATTTAGTAATATTGGTGGCATTTTACGTAATATCTTTCGGTTAATGTGAAAAGTGAAATGGATGTAAAAACTACCCCATGGAGCATGAATTTTGAAATGTTATAAAAGCTCCGACAAAGGGGCCACCATCTTGTTGGAACATTGGAAATGATCACAAAGCATTTGTAATATTATTTAGAAGATTGGTTCCCAGAAAAAAAAAACTTTTATCCTTACTACGAGCGTATAGAAAAAAACACCCCAGCAAAAAACCCCAGAATAGAACCCGTTTTTCTATCGATTGTGTCAATAAAGTTTATGGAGGATCTTCTTTACCATAACATATTAAAAAGCAATATAAATAATAATATACCTGGTTGATAACTCAGCATGTTCAGTTTGAACGTAGCATCAGAGAGCGACGGCGGCGGTGGAGTTCCATCACTGCGTTCTGTAACAGTTACATCATTCATTGCTATACATGTCTGATGATTGCTAACACAATGGAATCTGGAGAAGTAACCTTTAATTCGATTTTGCACAGTTTACAAATCTTAGGTAGTCTTAACATAATCTCTTAACTCAGATGACATATCAACAACACACAAATCATTCCCCTTTGGTTTTTTAATGAAGCTACTGTGGATACAAATCATTTGCGTCATCCCTTTAACTATACGGATCAAAAGTAGATCATTCATTGCTATACATGTCTGATGATTGCTAACACAATGGAATCTGGAGAATTAACCTTTAATTCGATTTTGCACAGTTTACAAATCGTAGGTAGTCTTAACATAATCTCTTAACTCAGATGACATAACACACACAAGTCATTCCCCTTTGGTTTTTTAATGAAGCTACTGGATACAAATCATCTGCGACATCCCTTTAACTATACGGATCAAAAGTAGAAATATATATGTCAAATATTTAATTTATTATTTTTATGATTAGTTTATTCATTCCCACATATATATAGCCTTCATATTTTCGGATTGGTTTTAATGCCATCTATCGTACATTCATCGTACTATATTACTAACTGTACATGTTTATTATATTTGATATTTTGTAATGCTATAAGCTATATTTGTTTGTATTAATTATCACTCATCAGAAGGATTCGATTCTACGACTTTTTGACAAATTATAAAGCCAATTAGCCAACGTCACTACGTTTGTAGGCAATGACAAATTAAGAGGCATAAAATAAGGAGTAGTATTTTTAGTTAAATTATTATAACTTAAAATTTATTGACTGTATTTCAATAGCAATCAGTTTAGAAGTTTCATCTAACAAATCTCAAAACACTATATTTTAGGTTTTTATATCTATTTTTATCTTGCACTAAACTTCCTTTACAATATAACAATTAACAAGGGAATAATATTAAAAAACAAAACCATAATCGAGCGTGCTATTTTTTTTTCTTTACCCAACACTATTTGTTTTTTATTTTTGAACTGACTACTCTTTTGGTCCAACGGTCCTTCACAGTTTGACCGGCTTATTTTAGGTCCAGAGGAATAGTTTAATAACCTTAAACCACGCAAATCTTCATACTGTGATTCAGGATCTTATACAAGGGCTTATATCAACATTGTGTAAAGCGCCATCTGTTATCACGTACTTACAAAATTAGCTGTTAATAAACAAACTGGAAACGGTACTCACGTTGGTTGTTATTATAAGTCGGATTGGTGCCTATCAAAGCCGCTTCGAACAACCACTCGCCAAACAGATGGAAGATAGAATTCACTTTTGGACGTAAAGGCGTAAGTGGAGGTTTATCCGATTCCCCGACTGCAATAATAATCGTGCACTGTTATGCTACTTCCATACTTGCGTGTTTCGCCACGAAGTTTTGTCTGAGGTTGCAATGAATGCATGTGTGGGCACATTATTGTCATGCCTTATGACCTATCAGTTGCACTCGGAAACGCTAGTTTTTATTCGTTTATTTCTAGTTGTTATTGGAATGACGAAGGAGTGCAAATGTCTCTTGCGCCTTTATCAAAATTACTTTTGAGAATAGTATTACACTAATCACGTATAGAGTCGATGCAATCAGGAATGGCAATAAATACTTCGTAGATACTGTCACTATTTATTTGGCCAGAGCTTCGCCTTACAATAATTGCTATATAAGAAGTGCGTAGATATCACAGACATCTTGCCTTTTAAAGGCCCATCTATATAAGTCAAAGCGATTACTATTTATACATAATTCCGCAAAATAATTTAAGTAACACAAAAATAATAAAGTATGAACAAATTAATGTTATTTAAGCTATACAACAATTTTATATAATTATCCTTATTTATGTATCTCAAATGTGTTGACTAATCTGTGTCGACATGTAGATCAGCGACATCTAGCCTTTCATGGCCGAACTATGAAGTCAAAGAATATACTATTTATTATTCATAATGATCAAACTAATGATTCAATTCTATATAATGATATTCTTATTTACGTCTTATTAAAATCTATATAATAATAATTATTCTTATTTATGTATCTTTATTATGGTGGCGCTAGTTTCAATGTGTCTCTTAATATGGTGGCGCTAGTATCAATGTGTATCTCTAATATGATGGCGCTAGTATCAATGTATATTTATAATATTGTGGCGCTAATATCAATGTTCCGGTCGTGTTGTAGTCTCGTCTCTTGAATGTGATGCAGCGGCACCGAAGGTGGGTGGGTGCTAACAATAGTTATTTTTTTATTTTAAATGGCCATGTGGTTAAATACGGTAAACACTCTAAGCCTAGATGAGTACTGACTCTCAAGTGCAGCTGCCGGAACACACCAGCAAGTGCTTGGAGACAGATTTTCAACTTGACGGTGGTATCTCGTCAAGCGGGCTTAGAAAAAGTCCTATCACCACGCTGAAAGTCACTCAGTTGTTAGGATTCGAACCTACATCCATCGATGCTGTGTCCCAAACACGCTATCAACTAAGCCATCATCGCTTCAAGTATTGTTAAGTTACTGCGACAAGTGACCAATGTTTCATCACACACGATGGGTGTAGCATTAGAATAGATCATGTTATCTCTCTGTCATGCGGTTAAGATACCAGAACAAAAATATGAATCAAGATGTAGCGGTGAGGAGCAAGTCCTTGCCTTACATATGTTCTTAGGGTGCCCGTTCGTGGGAATAAAGTTGCTGGTTAGGTCGCAGTTATTTTATTTCTATGTGTTACAATGGTTTTGTTGTGCAAGCTAATTGAGTGTTTGAACGCGACTGACAATCCAAGGATTTAATAAGTATAATTTTAATTCAACTGTGCTGATGCGCACATAATAAGTTGGGCGACATGCAATGTACGTAGCCGTACACGATGCTTACCTTGAGATGACAAAGAGCTGGGCGGTGTGGTCGGTGCCACACTAGTTGGTCGGCTGCTGGTCAGAGCGATCAATGAAGAACGTGGAGTACCTAAACAATATAAAACCAGTAACTTCTGAACCTCTGAAAGTTCCTTGTCTCAGAATTTACATTATCACAAACAGTAGACTCGATAAATAGTCTATATCGGTCGTTATTTTCAAAATGAGTCAAATCCAATTTTAATTGCACATGTGAGTTATTCAATTTTTTAAAGATTTTCAGTCTTGATTCACCGTGAACGAAGTCCAATTCTACGGTTCATAGGTTTTTTTATTGCTTTCTGTGATATTCAAATCCGTGTTTAAAATATGAAGATGTATAAAAAAAACTATAAATCTTATGATAGGCTAAAATTGGAAAAGGCTCATTTCGAAAATTAACGACCCATATATACTTCTTAGTTGTTCTAAACTACATAACGGAATTAAATCTAGTTTTCGCTAACATTTATTTAAAAACGTTTGTGTATAATACATGCATTATCCATTTATACAACGTAGAGACAAGTCCATGTATTATAATCAAATCCATCTAAATACTCCATCATCACTTTTGGTGCTTTTTTTTAGAACTGAATACGCTATTGGCCTATTAAGGCCTTAGCAGCTTCATCGGACTACAACATTTTTGGTGCCATATTAGTAGTTTACACTTATAAGAAACTAGAGAACGATAACATTAAAACAAATTAAAAACCCGCCTGAAAAACTCTGACGCCAGAAATACTACAATAGAACTCCAGAAATACAAACAAAAAATACTCAACAAACATAGAAAGCAAAATTTACGATCAAAGACCAAATGTTCTGGAAGCATCTGCCGAAAAGTTTAATGCAACGTCAAAGCAAAGCTATGAAGAAACAGAAACAAATATAGAAAGGTAAAACCAAATAATTTAAAGGCTTTAAAAACGAAATTCAGCCACAGTAATTCACAAACGTTACTGAAAAATTAAATTACAAATATAAGAATATGATTAGAGAACCATTATTATCAAAATAAATAAAAAATTAGCTTATAGAATATAGGTCATATTAAAAGGCAAAGGAATTTATTCATTATAAAAATATACTTTTTATTATCACTAGACTATTATTCAAATTTATAAAATCAAAGCTGCTTTCTGTTTCTTTGTTGAGTGTATCGACATCTACGCTACATCACTCCCAACCAATCACATTTAAGCGATCCACGCTCGCATTGGTTTAAACCGATCACGTCATATCCTTACACGTTGATTGGTCGAAAGCGACACGCCAACTAATAAACATTACTTGAATCAAAGTAAACATATCAATTGGTAATTGAATATGATACTCGATAATTTTCTAGATAGTTTTCTAAATTATGTGAAAAAACCAAACTCGATCGAAATTCGATTACAAGCGATACGAAGACATCTAAAAACGTTATTTATACTGCACGATGTTGCTCAGCTATAATAACATAGAAGAAAGTGAGGAAAATAGAAGTTTACAGCCCAGCATTACTTATTATGCGCTATATTTACTAGTGTGGTGTAGCAAAGCCTTACTTGTATGCATACATAAATTGATATATACATCATCTGAAAACTAAAATATATTTTAACAATAACTTTTGCCCGCGGGATCGTTCGTTTTAAGTTCAAATTATCCTATACGAAATATATATAAGGGTTGTTGAGGTATGTATGCTTGGTACACATATATGTTTCAACAACTCATATATGTATGAATAGTTAGCTTAGCTTAAGTTATCTCAGATAGGTCGCGAATCGCTTGTATCAGGCAACAGCCAAAGCCGAGGTTTGCCGCGCACCCTTGAGCTAGTTGTCAAAGTAAAATCGGCTGAGTGCCTTAAGCGCTCGCCTTAGTAGTCCGGTGAAGCTGTTAAGACCTTGCTTGGTCAATAGCGTAGTCAGTTCGAGAAAAAAAATAAAAAAAATAGCTATAATAACATAGAAGAAACTGAGGAAGATAGTAGTTTACAGCCCAGCATTACTTAGTATGCACTATATTTACTAGTGTGGTGTAGCAAAGCCTTACTTGTATGCATACAAGTAAGGCTTTGCTACACCACACTAGTAAATATAGTGCATACTAAGTAATGCTGGGCTGTAAACTACTATCTTCCTCAGTTTCTTCTATGTTATTATAGCTATTTTTTTTATTTTTTTTCTCGAACTGACTACGCTATTGACCAAGCAAGGTCTTAACAGCTTCACCGGACTACTAAGGCGAGCGCTTAAGGCACTCAGCCGATTTTACTTCGACAAC